>PNEQ01073696.1:0-22766 GCA_003012365.1 Medauroidea extradentata
TAAGTGTAACATGAACCTTTCTCCCTATGAAGTAGGCCTATTCATGTAACCACCATTGTAATGTATTGTGTTTATTGTGCTGTATCACTTTCAAACCATTCAAAAATTGTTTTTATCTCCAAACGGTATGCATTTAATCACCCATGTAATATATTGTGTTTGTATTGTAAAGCGGATGTGCTGTACCATTTTCAAACCATTCAAGTTTTTTTTTTTCTTTTTATTTTTCTTTAGTTATACTATAATTTTCTTGTACTTAAACTGTTGAAGTTATGTATAGTACTTTGTATAATATTTAAATGTAAAAATTGACGAGTTCTATACCCCCACGACTTAGTCGTATATGGGGTCAAACAGAACGAAAATAAATAAATAAAATAAATAAATATTTAATATATTGCAACGCAGGGATTAAAATACCTGGTCTGTAATAGACAGCAGGATATTAAGACGTGTTTCGGAAGACGGGAACTGGTAAAACGTTTAGCCTTCAGAAGCTACAGCCAAACCACACCGATGAGGCCGTCGAGATGATTATTCTGAGGTTACAGCCCGAAATCAAACACCACCTCAGAAACCCGACACCTACTTCAATTGAAGAACTAGTATATCGTGCCAGAGTCAGAGAACAAGATTTGGCAGAGGAAAAACAAGTGAGGAGTGTCGCCAGGGCATCCCACAAAGAGACAGCACCAGCTAGGTTTGAGAGAAAGATAGGTGCACCACCACCTCCGCCAAGCAAACCATCACTGCCAAAGTGCTGGCACTGCCCAGAATTCCACTTCCATAAAGACTGCAAAGTCTATCAAGCCATGTACCGAGATGCTGGTGTCAGAAGTAACAAGGACAACCTCAAGCCCGGAGAAGTCAAGTCTCCATCAGGAAATGGGGAACCCGGGAGCAAGAAATAAGCTCCGCACCTGACTTACTTCCACAACGGGTTACACAAATTGCCACCTTAACTAATCCGACCCTAGGTCGGCAACTTCCAAGGATAGCATTATGCCTGGGAGACAAAGAACGAATGGCAGTCCTTGACACTGCCGCCACTGCAAACTTCGTCCGTACTTCGCTAGTACAGGACAAAATCACGCCTCTAGTTGAACCAGTACGAATGGTACAGGAAGGGACGGAACTTCAGGTGGCAGGGGAAGTTACCTTACCTGTTCATATTGGAGACCAGAAATCAAACATTACCTTCATCGCCGCGGATTGCTTTATGGAAGAGGTAATCGTGGGACATCCATGGCTGGAGGACCAGGCTGTCATCATCGACTGCAGACAAGAGCGAATCTACTGGGGGACCCAGCACTGACAATCAATCACCTGGAGACACCCTACCGCCACTAACCTATTGCAGCCAATCGACAGCCAAAACCTAAACCACCAAGTCAGGCCCGACCAAGTGAACGACCTGGCGAAGATCCTTAATGAGAAGCATCAGGTATTTGAATATCAAGGGTTGGGACAGATGACTGCAATGGAACATTAAATCCATCCTACCACAAGGCAAGTGTTGTATAACAAACCCTCCATACCCTCGCCAGCCAAACGAGAAGTGATTGAAACCCAGATCATTGAGATTAAGCAACTGGGAATTATTCAGCCAACCCAATCAGCATACAACTCCCGAGTTTTAATTGTGCCGAAGAAGGACAGAACCTTGAGATTCTGTATTAATTATCGTGACCTCAACCAGATAACACAGTCCGTCGCACCACCAGACCTGCATATGGGTTACACCTTGAAAGTATTGGGACAGACCAAAATTTTTAGCAAACTAGATTTGTGCAGTGGCTACTGGCAAATTCCAGTTAAAACAGATTCCCGGCAGTATACAGCATTTACTGCTCCCAACGGGGAAAAGTGGGAATTCACAGTGATGCTATTTGGGCTGAAAAAGTCCCAGCTACCTTTCAACGGATGATGCCTGCCGTTGTTTCTCACAGGGTTCATAGGAAATTTTTGTCACGCCTACCTGGATGACGTGATAATTTACTCTGAAACGTGGGAAGAGCACTTACATCACCTGCAACTGGTGTTAGAACGGTTTGAACTCCACAAGCTCACCTGCAGACTTGACAAGTGCCATTTCTGAGCTACCCAAGTAGATTTCCTGGGTCACTGGATAACCCTTATGGGATATTATCCTCAGGAAGAGAAGATCCAAGCCATTCAAGAGGCTTCACCACCACAAAACCACAAGAAGCTGAGACGTTTTCTGGGGTTTGGTTGCAGAACTATGTGCCAAACGCCGCAGAACTCATGAAACCCCTAAACGATTTGCTCCAAGGAGCCAAGGCCTGGAAGTGGACGCCAGAAGCTGCACAAGCTTTTCCACATGTTAAAGCTGCATTACATGCACCTGCTGTGCTACATCGACCGAATCCTGCCAAACCACTAATCCTTCAGACAGACCCCAGCGAACATGGCTTAGGAGCGGTGCTGTACCAGCAGAAGCCAAATGGGGAAAAGGAGATTATTTCTTATGCCACTACCCAACTTACAGACCCAGAGATCAGATATCACAGCAACGAGCAAGAGTGCATCGCAGTAATTTGGTCAGTCAAATTCAGATATTACCTCGAAGATGCCCCATTTATCCTCCGTACTGACAACAAGGCCCTAACTTGGCTACAGAAGGCAAGTGCAACTAAGTCAAAATCAGGAAGATGGGCACTCCTGCTGCAAAAATTCGCTTTCACTATTGAACACTGCCCTGGGAAGAACAATGAGTTGTCAGATGCACTGTCAAGAGCCCCTGTAAGCAGAGACCCAGGTGACTTCACTCTGGAAGACTGGGACAGAGTCATTCCACCGGATCACCCAAGGCATCATAGCACTAATGAAGAGGTGGTACAAGCAATTGCAGCCACTCTTGAACGGCAACAGTTCGCCAACGAGCAACGTCGGGATCCTGACATAAACAAGAAGGTGCAAGCTAACCCCCAAACCTACAGAGACAAGGGAGGCTACATATGGGCATGAGATGAAAGCGACCAACCCACATGAAAGCTTTGGGTACCACCCACATTACGAAGCAATCTGTGTGCCTACTACCACGACCACCCTCAAGCAGGCCACCCAGGAACTGCGGAAACCCTAAGACAGATACCGGAGAGATTCAACTGGAATGGCATATGCAGTGACATTAAGGACAATGTCTCTCAGTGCCTACCATGTGTCACCATGAAGGTACATGGAAAAACGCAAACAGCACCACACCCGCGACGACCTACCACATCGTGGCACACGGTCGCCATTGATCTGATGGGGTCATATCCCACCTCGCCCCAACAGGGGCGACCCCAAGTGAGTTGCTGTTCAGACGAAACATCTCCTGCCCAAATGAATGGGAATGGGAAGAGAAACCCATAGACATCCCTACAGCGGAGGAAGTTTGCAAGAATGCTGACGAACGGAAAAAAAGGGCAACTGGCAGTCAACAATGCTACTTGCAGAAGAAAACGTCAGACCTAACTCCAGGCCCGCACATGCCACAGAGAGCGGCTATGTATATACGTGCAGCCACCCGCTCAGCGATATAGCCACCCACTTTCATTCAGGGTTTTACCCTAAGTGGGAAGGACCCCAAGAAGTGATCGAGCAGAGAGGTAACACATAATGGGTGCGAGATGACTGGGGGAAGACTGAGCATCACTCACACCAAACAAGCCCCAGCCCCACCTATCTTTCCCAGCTCAAACCAAGCAAACCAACTTCGTTCACCAAACCAGAGGGAGTAAGCATGGAACCTCCTCCATGCCGACAGCAGCCAGAAGCTCCGCCATCCATGCTTACACCACCCCTCCGACAGATGAGCAGCCAAGTGACAGACGAAGTCCAACGGCTTGACTCCTCTCTGTACATCGAGCCCCGGTACACGCAGGAAGCCACCCCAACCTTCGCTGGGCGACATCCACCCTGCTCCCGGTTGGCCAGTCCAGACCAGGAGAACACCGCGGCCTCACCTACAGTACCACCTTCAGTTCATGCAAGGAATCACTATGTTGTTGTTTTAGCAGGAGTTGGGTCATTTTAGCACTTGTATTGTGTTGTCTTTTCTTTCCACAATACACTGACGCAGTTCAGTTGAGTAGCGTTATCCTGAGAACTGACCCAACACCTCCCTGATACCATTGCTAAAGACAAGAGCTAATCAACCATTGTAGGAGCAGACTACTCGTTAACCACTTTGTCTATATGTGCCAGTAAAAAACCTGTATATACAACTCTGTTTTTTCATGTACCAGGTAAGATGTGTGTAAATCTAGCCAGTTTTTCCAAATGCAGCAACAATGCGAGCCTGCAAAATATAGGCTATGGACACGAGGAATACCTCTTAGAACGGGTCGAAGAGCTGCCATTGTAAATAGTATATGCCAGTGTGAAATGTGTTGTATTGTTGACCAGAGTCTAACCTTATTGTATTTTCAAGTTGCAGACTTTATGTAACAAGTGTATCACCCGACTTTGGTGCCTCTCGAATGTAAGCAACGCCTACAACACGTAAATTTATTTACCAATATGTAAAAGAGCACTAGTAACCAACATATTTTCATTGAATCTCCTTCCCCAAGACAGCTAGCTTTGCATTGGAGAGTTCAATACGTCAATACAGGGCACCGCATGTGCACCTTAGGCTGAGGGTCATCTCCAAGAGCAAAGGCTGGGCGAAGAGAAGACCTTTATCTTCAGTGAGAGATGAGAACTTCAAGAATCTACGCACAAAGAACATGGAGCAGAACAGTCTGGACGTTGCATCTGCTGTTCGAGCAGTGGGGTTTGACTCATGCTCGCAGCATCTTGTGCTGTGAAGCTGCCGCCTCATCCTTCCCATTCCATATTCCAGCACGTAACGCTAGTACTTTCTACCGTAATCATTCCCGCACGTGTCAGTGCACTCGAACATGACACTAAGTATTTTATATTAAAGCCTACCTAACTCTTCTTTAGTTATCCTTAGTTCACAAAACCCTGGGCAGGGTTGCTCATCGTATTTTTCCTACAAGACATCTTGCCGCCTGTAGGCACGCCACCCGCAGCACAGGAAGAGAACAGGAGAGGGAGGAACCATCCCCTCGCATCCACGCCGTCTCTCATTAGGCGAGTGGCCGGCCAATCACCACAGACCGCCCTGAGAAGGGTATAAAACAGGGAGCACGAGCCACCAAAGTCAGTTGCGATCTAATTGCCACTCGCTCTGTAGCAGTACACATGCTAAAACTGAAAGGTTCAGTTCTACTGCTGTAGCTTTCTCTACCATCATCACTCCTTCAAGCTACAGCTCCAGGCCCGGAAGACCAGCGACCGCCGGATTCCTTCCAGAAGCACCCATCACGACCGTGATAGCTTTCTATACCAGCTGTCCAGCTTCGCTGACCAAGAGCCACTTTCCAAGACGTCACCTACATCAACGACTCTCCCCTTGGGAAAATTGTGCTCTTCAGTTACTTTCCTACCTGCCCTTCAGGCTTTTTAGGCACAGGATGTTCCATTATCCATTATTGATGTATGCCAATAAACCACGCAGCAACCTCATACCTATATTTTCTTCACTTGCTATACCTTCCCACTCCATTGTTGACAAACCCACCTACCTATTAGACACCTGTGACCCCTGCATCCTATAGGATCGCCACGGGAGTTTATCTGGTCATCGTAAGTACCCTACATCTGGGAGAAGGCGTAAGCCACGCGCCTTCCATGTTTTCCTCATTAAGGGCATGGGCCCGAGTTTCTTCGCATTTAAGGACAGTTATTTTTTAAAACATAAATGGGAGCCGATATCGTAAAATCGCTTTGTAACTTTGTTATGACTCATTTAAACTGCATACTAAAGTTTTGTTGAGTCAGAAGACAGCAAAATAGTTGCTAATTAGTTAATTAATGAAATTTCCTTTTAATTGATAAATTAGTTGTCTCGACAAATTACATTAAATAGTAAAACCAATTTGCAAAAAAGTTACGAAGCAATTTTACGATATTGACTCTCATATGGATTTAAAAAAAATAATCATCTCAAAAGTCGAGAAACTCTGGCCCAAGCCCTTAACGCCCTCTGGAGGTAGCACGACTACATTGTGCTCTTTCTGAGCGGTGTCGTGTTTTGTCTTGTCTGGGAGAGGTGAAAAGGCATTGGGACATGCTGAGGCGCATTTCTGCCGCTCCTTTACAAGTCTGCCTGCCCAGTGCCAACTCTAGATCCTTCGCATTAAGGCTTTGCATGAAGCATGAGGCGATCCTACGGGATACCTGACATCAATCAGCTAGCCATACCACATTTACCTTCATCCTAGCCACAGTCAAGCTATGCCTAAGAGGTCAGGTAGGAGGTTGAGAGCCAGGCAGGAGTTCGCCAAACTCATACAGAGGGCACTGGAGGTTAGGGATCTTGAGACAAGGGTGTACTGGATCCAGAGGGAAGTTTCCGCCGCCGCATGAAGAGGCACCCCGCTCAACGGCCACGCCATTGTTCGGCTGGCATTGCGGATACCCGGTGGATCAGCTTTTCCTTAGCACCCCCTTCTCTGTACCAGTTCCTGTCTCAACCCAATCCTCGCCTTGTGAACCCCCTCTAATGCAACTTCTTAGCCTCGGCACCTTCATGCTCTCCTGTCCGGGGAATCAGCACCCCCATTGTTGCCACTTCATCCCTTCCGCCTTCGGCTACACTTGCTGTAGAAGCGCAACCTCCAGTGCAGCGCTAGTTTCCTTCCTTGTAACATCTTTACGTGGTGGGGAGAGTACGGTGAGGAAATACGGCTGTCGACGCTTCGGGAGAGCTTCCCGGGAAAGCACGCTGCCGCCCCTGCCATCGCGCCCTTGCTGACAGACTACCCAATCTCCACCGGCGTCATCTTTCCTCATGGTTTTCACATATTGCCAGAATTTCTTAGGGTTTTTTTTTAATATTATCATTGACGTGACTAAAGAATTTATTTTTATCACTTTTTAAGAAGGATTTAGCTGCTTTACGATAATGAGCAAAAAGTGAATAGTAGTTCTGATTATTAGTACGTCTGAATAATTTATGATAGTATTTTTTTTTTTTGTTTGAGAGCAAATATTAGTGTTTTTGAAAATCATATAGGATGTAAAGAACTGGACTTCTTTGAGGTAGGTATAGCTTCTTTGACTGTGCTGGTGAGATAGTATACTTTTTCGTCGAATGATTTGAGCTGATGAAGATTATCCCAGTTGTGATTACGGAGGGTTATATAGAGTGGTTTACTCAATGCACTGTAACTTTAAAAATGTGTTTGCACTTCACAGGATATTATTAAAAGCTTCATGATTAGAGGCAAGATTATTTTGTGTATTGATTCTAAATCAGGTTGAATGCCAAAATGTATACTTCATTGCTCCTTCTGTGATTAGACGACACCTGTTTCAACACTGCTTTGATGACTGCAAGCCAGTGATAAATAAGAAAATAAGTCGTGGTGGTAACACGTGTTATGGTTAGAAGCCAATGGATATTTTACTTTGGCCAGTGTGTGTATAGGCCTGAGAAGTCTAGGCTGTTGCCAGATGAATATGCGAAATACTTGTGCCTCTATTCATGATGTCTGTTTTCAGGAACTAAAACATCATTTGCGAGTGAACTGCGGCTCTTCAGTATTGATGAGGCATAAGTCCAGGAGATGTGTGGGGGGAACTAATAAGTTCGGCTGTTTCAGATTGAGGTCTGCTGTGAAGTTGAGTAATTTACTTGCCTTTAGTTTTGTTGCATGTTGAGTGATGTCCTGTGATTGAAGGTCAACCCAGTTTATACCAGGGACATTGAAATCACCCAATATAATAAAAGGCGTTGAAAATATGCTAGTTTATCACTGATATAGTTCAAGTAGGTAGTGTAGTTTATAACTGAAGTGTCTGGTTGGAAATAATTTGTTCCTAGTAAACAACTTTGCTTATTGAGCTGTAACTGGATCCATACTGCTTCAATGTTTGGACATTCAAGTTGGTAGCATCTGGTACAGTGAGGTACATACTTAGTGCTGGTTAGCATTCCACCTCCTTGGTTTTTATGGGTTAGTGCAGCATTTCTGTCATTTCTGTAGACCTGGTAGTGTTGGGGAAAATCTGTTAAACAAATAATGGGGAAGTTGTTGCTTATGGCTTGCTCGTTAAAGGTAACTGCCTGAGATCTTAGGCCTCGTACGTTCTGGTAATAGATTAAGTCTATTGGACCGACCCTTTTACTCACTTACTGGGTGGGGGCCAGTCCTATTCCGCTGAGGAATTCTCTGAAGACAAGTAGAGTTGTTCTTGCATGAGGGGGGGCCCCTGAATTGATTAATGAGAATTCCTTCGGGCCAGAACATGAGGTTCAGTATTGCATCAAAGTCTCCTTCAGTAACTGCCACGTGGAATAAAGCATAAGTGTCAAATTTAGTCTTCAGTTTTGAAACTTTTACGTAACTGGTGTTTATTTCTTTTTTAATATATTCACTAACTTCAAATTCTGTGACCTAAGGGTCAAACCTGGTGACGAAAATGGCATTGGTTCATGGCTTCACTAGTTTGGCAGCTACCTTAAGTGAGGTAGAGTTCCGAGCATTAATCTGGCTGGTGTTTACTTTTTTTTTCTCTGTTTACTACCAGGGTGTAGTTATCTTCCTCTGTGTTGCCATGTGCTGGCTCTGCTCCTACTTCCTGAGTCAGCAGAGATGGGCCAGCTGTTGTCTGATGCTGAGTCTGCGGAGATGGCCTGGCTGCTGTTCACGTGATGGCTCGTAAGCTTTGCCAACACTTGACTGTAGGAGCCTTGCAGTGGTTCGGCTTTATGGATAAATCCTAAGCGGAAAGCAGATTTAAGATCTTGTATTTCTCTGCGTTGATCTTCCACAAGTAATTTTAGTGTGGTGTTTTTACTGCTGAGGTTGTCTACTTTCTGGGATAGAGAGTTTATTGCCTGTAATAAATGTTCCTGACCTAGTAAAATTTTATCCCATGTTGCGATATTATAGTCATCTGAAAAGCCACCAAAATCCACACTGTTAGTGTTGGCACATTCACAGCTGTTCATAATGTCTACCGTGGAATGTCACACGAGCGTACTTAAGTACATCCAGACTGAGACTGTAATGTTCCACTATATCTGTTTTTGAAGACAGTGTTTCGTTATAGAGCGGAAACTTTATACACTTTATCACTTCTTGAGATGTTCGTATGTTTTGGATATTTTCTCTGAATATTTTTTTGTAGCAATTGGTTTGTGTTACAGATAAATCCACAACCATCACACTTAAACTGAACATAATTGTGTGCGGTAGTAAAGTATTGGTTTAAATTTCCTATATTGCAAAAAACATTCTTATTGCTGTTGTAGCATTTTGTAGTTTAAGTTTACATTGTTAAGCAAATGTGGGTCTGGCAAACATTATAACACAGCTGATACATACATTTTAAGTGTCACAGAACCTTTAAGCTTCAACTTGGAAACAGGCGCGGATAGGGACCCAATCCGAAAACCAAAATTTTAATTATATGCGAAAGACCAAATAATCTGTCAATTTAAAGCAGGTTGTTGCAGCAGTAATAATTGTGATTTTGACAATAATTTCATGGAATACAGTAACGCTGCAACCTTTTCCTACTTTTGAATCGGAACATCAGTTCCCTGCCCTCATAATTAAACATTAGACACTTCCCCCCCCCCCCCCCCCCCCCCCAGACAAAAAAACTAAATTGTAGATCCACCCCTGCATGGAAGATGAACACATCAACACAGTGCATATTTTGTTTAGCAGGTAACACAGGGATAATAAATAAATTAACATGTGCATGAGGGGGAGAGGGTGAGGGAGGCGTGCAGGTACTGGATCCACACACTTTGATAAAGAACTAAGCCGGGCGTTGCGTGTTGTATGAGGTGGCGGAGTTGATGGGAGGGGGTACCGAATGCTCGCCGGACGTCATGCCACTGGTCCAGTACCTAGACACAATTCCCCCCTCCCCCTCCGTCACGCCGAAAAAAATTGTATGATGAACCAGTTATTGGTGGTTACAATTTGGAACAATAAATTACTTAAATTGCAAAACAAACTACTATGTCTAATGAAGAACTAATGCTTAGAATATTTTGATAGTTGTCATCAGAGCATTTGGTGGGAGGGGACAGTGTGAAATTGGCCATATAATTTTAATAAGGTAATTAGTGGCAGTTAAAATTAGGAACAAACCATTTTTATCGCAGAAAGAACAATTTTTACTTGGGAACGAACAATAACTAATGAAGAACAAACACTGATTGTTTTGTTAATTTTATTTGCATTTGGTAAGGCCAACTGCACATGTGTGTGGTCTAGGTATTGAACAGAGCCAGAAGAGAAATGCTGGCTTGACAGATGTTTAACACATAATAATAAACTTTTTTTTTTCAGGATACTTGTGAGATTGCCCTTGAGGTTGAAGTGAATACGAAAATACAAACAGAGTATGGTAAGTTAAGGTGTTTTTTTTTTTTTTTTTTCATATACAATATCCAAGATGAATATTTAAAGAACAATCACATAGGAGTAGCTTTTAACATACTTATTGACTGGAAATTTTCAAATATGGTCACAGATAGAGTATAAAATTTACTGTGGACTGTTTTGGACTCTTTATTTCCAAGAAGCAAGGTTGTAGGTTTACTAAAAATACTGTAGAATAATGAGTGGTTGTGTGAAAAAATTTGACAAAGAGCTGGGAGTTCCAAACTACAAGACACATTTACCCTTTGAAGATATCTGTTAGTATAACAACCTACATATAATTCAGCCGCATGTCCAACTTGGCTGTCTTTCGCATCCGTTGCCATTTTAATGTCTAAATTCTTGCTTTATATATACTGTATTTAGTGAAATTGATCTCGGCTGTCTATACCTTACCGCAAAACTGTAACATAAGCAGCAGCATTGCCACCTTACTTGTATTACTTGGGAGTACCAAAAGTATTCTTCAACGGTTTGCATAGTTTGTTATTTTTATTATTAATTATTTAACACTTTTTTTCACTAAGTAATATTCTACTTAATTTTGATTACAAAATCACATGATATAGCCCATATATGTGAATAACTGAACATTATTTATGTGAGATAAGCATACTATTGTTTTGAGCAGCAAAATTGGTACAAAGCCCTTTTCATTTTAAAAAATATTTATCATTTTAGTGTATATTGAATACCTTACTTACGCAGTTAACTCCTCATTATTGTGGACAGATTATCAACTTTGCAGTTTGACCATTACAAACATATTTTGAAGATTAAATAATACCTGTCTCAGTTTAATTTAAGGTGCCACCCAAGCAACTGACCCATCTAGGGACGGGTTGCATGAGTTACGTGAAAAGACACTTGCGGAGGTCTGGTTGCAGTATTTATTACACACCTTGCTGAAAGCACGTAACACACATTGTCCTTCACAAGAGCTTCCTGTGTCGTACAGTGAGAATGTGATATGTGGCACAAACAGAAAACCTAGGATATTTGAAAGTTAAACGTAAGTTAACATTTGGTTTGGAAGATTTAAAGTTGTAGCTCCCAGCTTGTGGGTCCGAACACTGGTATTCCTGAACTGGTGGTGAAGTGTTAACTTTACGATGTTGCGCCTAAGTTTTCAAAATAAATTACTAAACTGTGACATTGCAGAGATATAAAAGGTTCAGGTATTACTCATGGTTTACTGGCCTTCACAAGTGCCTGTGGCCAACTGTACCTAGTGTCGCAAACTAAGCAGAGATAATAATGGTGCTGTCGTATGGCAGAGAACTAGACAGTTTGTTTTCACATGTTTTGATGTTGCTATGATTTTGTTATAATTGATTATATGTTTTTTTTATACAATTGAGATTTTTTTTTATTATTGAGATATGTTTTTTTCTCACATTCAGGACACACCATCTCTTTCCCCTTCCCCTGTGTTGATAACTCATCCCATTCTCGTTGCTTGTAAAACATTTTCCTTGTCTTGGCTTGTACCATGGCAATGTTTCTGCTTTGTTGCTGATTGAGCAGATGTCAGTTCTGCCTGGTAGCTGTTGCCGGCTGACTAGACACCATAGCAGTGTGGTGCAAGTTAGGTGGGTTTCAGCTGCAATCTTAATATTTTTATGCTATTTTTTTTTACTATTTCAAGGACAAACAAACTCATATAAACTAGTACTTCTGGTCTGTTTCTTGGGGAAACAACGTGGACAAATAATTGTGTACATTACATATTACATATGTAAAAAAATATATAATAATTTATTTATACAGTATCTTATATAAAGATTTATTATTTTTGCAGTGTACTATATAACCCTGATTTTACGAGGCCGTATGTTGCGTGACAATTACCTAACTCAATGCTCTTGCAAAATTGTATCCCAGTTTTTTCCACCCCCAAAATACGAAATATTGCATTAAAATGGCTTTTTTTTTTTTGTGTTACTGCAGCTGTAATCAATTATAATAAAACTGACACGTTTCTAATATGACATAAATATATATTTAAATAGACACCTGCATTTACAGCTGCGCTTGTCATTCAGAATGTATACAAGCATTCACCAAAAAAACATTTGAAGGGAAATATTTAAAAAAATATATATGCGATAACACTTCTGCACGTATATTTATTATCTTTCATGTACGTATACAATTGATCATTAATTGTATACAAAAGCATAAGTACACGGCCGCTGGAAGGGCACCCAAATCGGCCGAATAATGCGTGGCAACTATGTTTCACTTGCATTGTGGCTAAGGAGGGACATGGAGAGTGCACTTTACTTGGCAAATACATGCTGTATCTCCTCTCTCGTGCTGCAAGTCGACTGGCTTGTCAGGGAAGAATACGTCTGATGCATCTTGGAGCACTTTGCTACAGGCAGTGCACAAACGTACGTACAATAACAAGCCTAGTAATTTTATAGTGTAAATACACGAGGATGTATAAGTGTGTTGGAACACAAATCCTGTAATACGTACCATTCACGGAAGCCTTTACTGGCAGTTTTCTAACGTAGTTATACCGTTCATTGCATTGCACTGAATAAACGACTTGAGTATCATATATATATTTCCTGTATCCTTTTTTTGCTGTAGGCCTAATTCGAATGTTAAAAAAAAAATTAATGATTTCTACGTGGGTAAATATGGTAGGCTAATACAGAAACAAACTCATTCTGAATCACATATACCTCAGAGGGCATATACATACACCCTTGTCCCAAAACAAAAAGTAAACAGCTGCACTGCTGAATCATTTTCCAATGTATTAGTGATAATTTTACTACTCTTTCCCCTTTTACCACAAAAGTGTGCACTGGCAGAAGATTGAAAAACAATACAGTTTCATCGGCATTGTAGACATCCCGAGACTGTTAGTGCCTCAGAATATTTTTAATTTGCTGCCAGTTGTCCACAGAGCCCTCTGGAATAGTTTCTTTTTCGCCACAGATTTCATGAATGGCAATGCTGCGGTACTCTTAAAACGGTCTAGCCATTCTTTGCAACCCTTTGGCGCTTTCTGTTCCTGCTTAAAAACACTGAGATCACTGAAGGTCCGTCAGTGTTCGTCAGCATTAATGGAACCATATCTGTAATCTGTAAATATTTTGTCTTTAGTGATTGGC
Source organism: Medauroidea extradentata (assembly GCA_003012365.1). NCBI lineage: Eukaryota > Metazoa > Arthropoda > Insecta > Phasmatodea > Phasmatidae > Medauroidea > Medauroidea extradentata. Next base: position 13,616 of record PNEQ01073696.1, read on the forward strand.
TAGTTTTGGAATCACTAGCAGTGATGGACATGTACATAACTTTGTCTGCAACAACCTAAATCCAAAATGCTTTTTAACACCTTAAAATCCTCAGCAAATTGTTGTGGGAAAAAATGTGAAATAATCAACTATTGTTGTGAATGTCATACGTAAGTATATTGTAAAATATTGTACGAATCTTATTCCACACAGACATGGAATTTATTTCCTTTGGTTCTTGAAAATAATTTATGTTCATCTCTGTTAGCAGCAATACTCACCACACTAAATTTTAATTTCCCAAACAAATATTCTACAGAGGCCGACATCTATTATTTGGATTTCAAAAATGCGTGATACATCGCAAAATAATATGTGAAAACATTCTACTTACTTTTAAAATTATGTTTCTTCGTCATGTAGCACCATGAACTGAATTTCTAGAAAATTATTTATTGAAGGACAGATGAATTGAATCTCACACCAACATCTGTTTTTACTGGCACATGTCCTCCAGAGCTCACTGGTAATCACTAGTCGTTTTAACCTCGTGCGATGAGTCAGCAGGAAACCGGCCTCAGTGACTATCAGTGGTCATCAGCAGAAACAGACCTATAACTGACGTTACTGAGAATATTGGACAGTGTTTTCAGCAGTAACGGAACGTGCCGCTTGAGGTCGTTCAGATCCATCTTAATGGGCAAACATTCATAGACCCACTAACAGACACACCTTTGGCTCTGTATTGAACAAACCAATCAAAAACGGCCTCGAGATTGGTGTGGGTTGACCCTTTAAGGCTTTAGGCCTTCACAATGCAGCCCTTCATTTTGGCAGCATCCACGATCGCTTCCCGGGTTTTCCAAATCATTAATGGGGTATACGATAATAGTTTTTGCCACCGCACTATCTTGGTTTTTTTAGAGTGTTGCCTCTTCAATCTGTCTAATAATGACAGACTTTTGGCTCAGAGTGAAAGTGTTACATTTGTTTCAACTAAGATTGTTAATTTAATAATCCAAAATCTTAAATAAAAGTGTAACAAATTGGAAGTAGAAGTACAGTCCAAACTGTAAATATAATCTTAATCCAATCAGAATAGCGTAAGTAGGTCGTCAGCACTTGATACACTCAATCCAAATTCGAAAACCAAAAGAAAAGTCAAAGTCAAACAGTATAAATATAGCAAAACAACAGAAAACTGAGCATCACGCCCACCTATAGCTTACTAAAATGTGAGGCAAAGCAATCACGGGACTATTTGGTGAATGAAGATGTAGAGGTTGTGTAACTTGCTCTCATATTGGTGGACTTCTTGCTGTGATTGCATTAGTGTAGCCAGGCACAGGACATGATAAGAGGAGTGTTTACTGGCAGTAGGTTCGGAAAGGAGAAGGGACGGAAGGCGGGATGTAAAAGACTATTACTCTGCGTTGTTCTATTGATTGGCAAGTTGCGCTGGCAGTTTGTCTTCAGGCGTCATACTGCTTCACATGCTATGCGGGCAGTCTGCCTTCAGGTACTGTACGAGGTGCTCGTTTCAAATCACAACTGCCACAGTTTATGACCGATTTTTATTGTTTCTTTTTGGTTTTTCATCTCACGACATAGCAGTTACAAGAAGTAACCCTAAACACTACATTAGATGCAGGAACTTATTTGTATTTTTTTTTCTCCCCTCTTGAAGATGGCCTCATGAATCGCCTGCTTCGTAAAATTCAGCACTCATAAAATCAGGGTTCTGTGTAAATGGCAAAGCTTAAGAAAATTTAATTTAGATCACTTCAAGGATAATGACTGTTATGAGTTGCAACTATTCTGGTTCATTTAGGTTCCATAGCTGAGAAGGTATTGTGCATGTGAGAGAAAGATGTAGTGTGAACTAGGCTTCTGCTACAACTCAAATGTGAGCATCAAGAAGGATGGGAGGTGAAAATGAAGCAACAACTGCACTGCTAAACAAAAAGGAATGGCTGCCTGTGTTTATGCAACATAACACATGTTATGACCACTACAGTTGATACTTTGTCTCAACAGTGTTCAAAGTTTCTAATTTAGAACTCAAAATTAAATAATAATGGATTTTCTACATTTTTCAGTCCCTGCCGGATTAGGCCCACTGATTACCACAGATGGAGCTGGGCATGTGACACGTAGCAAAATGAGATGTAATGAATTTAGACAACCTTTGGTGCCAAATCTCAAGAAAAGAAAACTAAAAGACCGTGGTGAGTTCTCTATTGAGAAGCTGTAATGTTACAATGATATTCATAAATTTAATTACTAATTAATGTGAATACATTTCAACCCATTGCTAGCCTGTATTAAACATCAATTTATAAAACTTCTGATATTAATGGTTTGGGATAAAGCGAGCACTCGAAAAAGCTTTGCTTGGTTCTAGTTTTAGCCAGTTTGTATCTATCTGCTGCGTGTAAACATAAACATTGACCATGTGCTTTTATTTACGGAGGCTTGTACAATGTTTACATCTACATTACACTGCTCCGAAAATGTTAACCTCAATATCTACTCGTTAAATACACTGTTGTTGAATAAATGTTAAATAATAAATAGTAATCTGAATCATTATGAATGGCCTACCTGCGAGTTAACATCTATGTAATACTGATTTTTGTGCATTGACCCAAATTTTTATGACACACACTACTGATCATGTAAATGTGCTGCACATTGTATTCAAATTTGAAACACAGAACCGTTACTACAAGCCCGCAGCGTACAATAACAGGTTGTTATTCAAGTTTAGTTCTACCGTACACAATGTTGCCACACTTACAGCAATAATAAATAACATGTTTTGTTAATGCGTTAAACATTAATGATTGCTGTTTCGTAGTTTTATGTAATTCCAAGTACACATATTGGAAGTCATTAAACCTACAGTTCACAGAATACAAATAACTTCACATCATTTGGAATTTCGAAGTTGTATTTATAAACAGTTATTTCTATTATTTTTGGGTGTATTATAAGAAAACCACACTGATTGTAAAAAATATATAGACAAAAGATTTCTTGTGTGACGCCATCTCATTGCATCTATTTATGAATTTTGAACTACAGCGTCACAGCTCTAAGCGCTGCTGAGCAGCATGCGACGAAACGGTAAACTTCAAATGACCCAGTCACGTCACTTTCTGTTGATGCTAAGTAAAATTATGTGGTCTCTAGGTGCCTAAATAATATCATAAATGAAAGGTTTAATGTTTACCAAAAACCATTTGGTGAATTTAATTTGATTTTATTTCAGTATTTAAATAGGATAATACACGAAACTACATTCCGTAATAACTGCCAACCTTTCAAGGAGTAAAGCAACTATTGTTAATGTTGAATTATATGCAGTAACAACTAGTGATTTTTGTTCAAAGGTTAAATCTTTAGTGCTCACTTTATCCTGAACTACCTATAGCACATATTTGTTTGTAAAATAGATTTTTCAAAAAAATCTACATATGTGCTATGTATAACATATGAAAATCACCTAGCGATGTAACTGTTTTGTTTGTTTATGAAGATGTGCATCTTTGTATAAGCGTGTGGGTAGTTTGGTATGTTACCTGTGTGCATGCTTTTACGACATTTGAGGGCGTCCTCTTTTGTAATGTATGTCTTCTCAGCAGCAACTATCTGTTCATTGGTGTCTTCATATGATTAGTATGCTAGGCCTGCTGATAAAAATAGTATGTTAAGAGAGTATAGACTAACCATTATTACTTTTCCTGTTCTCCAGGGTCAGAGATGCTCAACTCAGTTGTTGGGTTGTTCCTAGTTTAAAAGAATTGAGGTGTTAGTCGGAATAAAAACGTCACATTTTATTTTCACTTGACACTCTCCCATTACAATACTACTTGTCCACTATTAGTGTCTTGCAGCACACAGTAAACTTCAGCACTTAAGTTTAAAAAAAAAACATGCAGCAAACATTCTGAAAAACTGTGTATGTTGTGACCATGGCCTTGTACGTGAGGTGAAAAAATTTAGTAAAACATGTTACTGTTCAAAATATCTTCAAAGAAGGAAGACTATGAGTGCTGCCTGCATATGTTAAATTCCTCACTCAATACATCTTTTTCAATCAAAATTTGAACTTTAACCCTGCAAACACGTCCGTCTCTGTCAGTTCCGCGATATATTCAGAAGTTGGTGGAGGGGAAGCCACCAATCATCCAAACTATCTACACAGTACGCTTCCCCTCCTAACATCTCACTCCCACCCCCTAGCCAGTGACATGCCTACATGAGACAGCCTTTCTTACATATAATCACTGATCATTCTGGAACTCTCTTAACCAAAGAGATGCCAGAACAAAAAAAAAAGCCATTGACTGCTAGTTAACCAGAAACACACACATTTGCAGTACCTAACTCTTACATCATGTACATAAAATACAAATAATACAATTTCTGTCCACAATTGCATCACTCAAATAAAGAAGCCTCTTAAATCAATTGACCAGTAGCTGAAGAAATAAAAGGAAGTGAAAAAATTCTGATCTGCAGTACTATATCATCTCCTACAAGACCAGTCAGCAAGTGTTCTTAAGACGCCCGCCTAATGGCCGTGTGTGTGCGCGTGTGTGCGCACGTGCGAGGGACAGCGCCAAGGATGATGTTGGCAAGGGTTATGCAGTGGTATCGATCACTCTCCTTACTGACACTTTCAATGGCTTCATTAATTCCTGTATACTGTCTTTTGCCCATATTCTAGGTAATATTTTGCTATGAAGATGCCTGCTGCAAATTATATGTTTACAGGAAACTAGATTCTTAAACGATTTGCTTGTTACAATCTCTCTGAAAGTTGCAAGAGGCAAATACCTCCTCTTAGTGTAGGCGGTACATAAATATATACTGCACTTTTTGAACACAGGATGCAGCTTTGCAGTGATGTAGGCAGACCACAATAAAACAATTTTGGAAGGGGAGGCAGTTGAAATTTCCCTTAGAATTAAAAATTGTGACTACATTCCAAAATGTCATAGTGCTCCCAAAATTATTCCAAAAATATTTCAATTGGTTCATGTTTGGTGTCAATTCCGTATGCTATTAACTCGTACAACATGAAGGTAAGGTCTAAACAAACCTATGTGACACCTGGAATTTTATTTCATGGTATAGTTACAAAATCACAGTGTGAAAGTGTGGAAATTCAGTATAGTTTGATGCAAGGATTTTTGTACTTATTTACTTGCGGTTTTTACTAAGTGGTAACTCAATGTTTAGTTTGGTTTTTTATTGTAACCCGTGACTTTTGATTTGCCTGGAAAGCCGGCGTAAAGACTGAAAGTAGCCTCGTCTTATTCTCTAAGCATAGCAATGCAACCAAGACCAATTGACTGGACAAAATGTTGTTTGTGTCAGCAATGCACAAAAGAAAATCTCGTGCATCCATCCCGCAATATGAACATTGAACAGTGTAATAAAGGGTAAAATTCTGTCTGGAAATCTTGTAGAATTCCATCGTTTGGGTGAGCTCCCATCACGGTCGTAGAATAACAGGTCTGGACACTCGCCTGGATATTTGACCCCCTTGTTGTTTGGCTGCAGTTCACCAAGTTACCGAGAATATTGTCTTTTATTGGCGCTGATGTTAGGGCGGTCGGACTAAACTCCGCCCACTTCCTTTCCACTATGATAAACAATTTATCAAAATGTATTTTTTATCATTTTATGAAATACTTTCTTCGCTCACAAATTTTAGGAAAGGCTCCAACAATCTTTATTTACTTTATAAATTCAACAATAAAAAAAAGTGGACGGAGTTTGACTCCGACCGCCCGAATTACAGTGCCAAAAAGCACGACATTCTCGGTAACTTGACAAACTACAGCCAAACAACAAGGGGGTCAAGCAAAATACATTGTTAGATAGGCGAGTGTCCAGACCTGTTCTTCTACGACCATGGCTCCCATCAAATATTAATTTAAGGGCCTGGATGAAGGAGAAGGAATAGCACTTACATTTATTAATCGTTAGGTAAAATAGCACAAATCATGCTTGCTTGGTTATAATTAAAATCAGCTTAAGAGGTCACAGCAGAGGGTAGTGATAAAATAAGTTAAAGGTATTCAGTCACCTAAGGTATCCGCCTCCAGTTCATGACATTCGGAGTAGAGGCACAACTTCGAAGTGCAGCAACCCCTGAAACTCTTGCAGCATTTGGTCCTAGAGACTTCATATCTCAAGAAGTAAAATATCACAAGCAGTGCATCAATAAGTACGTATGTTAATTCGTTGCGGCCTAGAGCTGACGTAGCAGTTAATGTGCGAGGGAATTACATTTGCAGAATTGGTGTCACACATTCAAAGAAAACGACCCGGAAGAAGTGGATATTTTTATCAAGATGTCTGATTTAACTCGAATTTACGATGACAGACTCAAGATCATGTTGGGTAATGAGTACGTTAAATCACATACATTTCGCCTGCGGGAAATAATTGGAGCCCACTTTCTGCAGCTTCGTTCAATCAAAGTTGGAAATGGATGCCAATTAGTTAGTGACAAAGTTAACTTCCTCAGATATGCGGAGGAAAAGAAACTATGGTGTAGATGATGTCACCTGCTTTAGATTCTTGAAATGTTTGAGGAAAGAAATTTCAGCCCGATGTGTTTCATTTTCATTTTTTTTTTTCTGCCCCTTCAGAAAACTGTTAAGAAAAATCAGTACCACCTGATCTGCTAGCTATTGTTAATATGATACTTTAGGATCATTTGTACGAGAAGATTGTAGTGCAAGACAACCAACCTTGACAATCAGTCAACTGATGATGTTCAATCATCATGAAAGGATGCCTAAAGGTGATATTGTGTGTAATCGGAAATACCATGAACCTCCTTTACCACTACATCGGTTTAGCACTTTCTGGACATTCGAGAGTCAAGTCAACTATTGACCAATTACATAACCGTAGAACATCTGTTTTATCTAATTGGATGTATGACGTTACCTCTAATTTGTGACGACTAGTTGTGAATCGAGCAGTCTATGAAGGTGTTGTATGTCCAAACTTGAAACAAGTCATTTTTTTTGTAGGATCATACGTTAATATTGATTACAATCCCAGTAGCACCACACAGAAGTTATCTTTTTATGGGACCAGCATCTCTGTTTTTCAGATGACAAATTCTACAAATCCTAGACAGATAAGGACAACATAAAATTTGTTCAAGGATGTGAACAAATGTAGATACACTGTACCTGAGCTCCCTGATAAATTTGCCTTTGTTAAGGCAGTTATCCTTCCAAACAGACAACCTGCATTTCCACAATGCAGAATTATTTATGGCTTTTCCAAACAGGGAAATGATCCTCAATGTGTTTTTTTCCTTCAAAAATTATTCATGTCCACCTTCTTTGTCTTCAAATGGAAAGATGCTAACAGGAAAAATAAGTGATCTAACAAATATCCTAGCTGAATTGATTGATCCCTTTGAATTTGGTGGACATTTCGATGCAGTGGCGTACGATGGTGCAGCACTAATACACGATACTTCGAACACATTTCAAGAGTATTGCAAAAAAGAGTTTTGGCATGCTGTGCTACAAAACTTTGCAGACCTATCCGTCAGTCCTTTTGATTTGGTTTGGGACAGGTACACTGATTACAGCTTGAATAGTGGCGCTCAACAGCAATGGTGATCTGACACTTGCCAACAAGTAACTCCACTAACTAAACTACCATGTAACTGTCCTGACTTTTCTTAGAATTGACAACAATAAAAAACACTTTTCATTCTTTTGGCAAGGTATGCTCTACATAATTTCAACGATGTTCATGTTGTCACAAACGTCGAAATGCAAATTCATTCATCTGTAAACCAAGCTATATCATTACATGGCACTTTGTGTGATAAAATGAAAGAAGTATATGGTCGGATAGTATTACATGTGTGTGATATGGTGTACCACAGATTTAAAGGTTTAACTTTTTTAATGATGCCAACTGTGTCATATTAGGAGTATTTTTCTTTTATAAGCTGCAAGCATTTGGACTAACAGATCTTTGGGTTTTGTATGGTTCTGGGCGAAACTAAGGTTAATTCTACTACAGGCTAGAAAGAAAATGTGTTTTCTTATGGGAGCGTTAGGCACAGGAAAAATTTCTGCTTCTAGTTTAGCTGCTATCACTAAGGGGCCAGATAAATAAGAATCTGTTGTAAAATTAATTTTAAATAGGTTTGGAAATGGCAGAAGTCATTCAACTTAATTTTAAAGTGAAAATAAACCAATTTCACAATTTCAATTATTAATTTCATGTAACTTAAAATTCAGGAAAGCTCAGTGATTGGTCAGTTTGCACCCATTAGCGATACTAGCGCTCAATTTTTCCTGTGCCAAACTTTTAACATTGATCTTTCTAACCTGTAGTAGAATTAACCTTAGCGAAACCAAAGATACTTGCCCATTCGTCAGATTGCTGAAAAAAATGGAGGAGTAAAATACCATTGCCTTATGTGGATTCCATGCATTTACTCGCTGCGACACAGTCTCATCTTTTTGTGGCAAAGGTAAAATCTCTGCGTGTAAGACATGGAAGGCTTACAAAGAAGTAACAAGAGCCTTCACTGCTATTTCTGGTCCGCTACCTGCACTTCAACCCAACGTGAAACAGCTCTTGGAACGCTTTGAGGTCATTCCGTATAGTGGCGCAGCAAGTGAAGTTGAGACTGTTAACGCATGCTGCAAATACATTTTCGCAACCAAAACATTACCACTAACAAGTCTTCCTCCTACGTCTACTGCACTTGCACTGCACACTCGCTGAGCCATATACCAAGCTGGACATATCTAGGGTCAGGTAGACAGCATCATCACTGATACACCATCTCCAGATCATTGGGGCTGGACAAATCCTGATTGGCAGTTGATGCCACAGTGGTCTACAAAGCCAGCAGTTTGGCAAGCCTGCAGAGAACTTCTGAAATGGGGACGTAAAGAGGGATGTATGGGACATTCCATGTCAAATCAACTAAGTGAAAAAAAAAAGATGTCATAGAATTTAATTATTTTTTGTTTAATGGTAGTATTACGAAATTAAATGAAAATGCCCTAGTTACAATTTTTTTGGACTGTTAGTTTCTGAGTTATGAATTTTTTAAATTTTAAGAAAATGATTAATTTTGCTGCATTTGGAAATCTTGTAA
>PNEQ01073697.1:0-22766 GCA_003012365.1 Medauroidea extradentata
CTCCAAGTCTCTATTCTGTCGCTACCCCGCTGTGCACTCTGTAGCTATTACAGCGTGAAAACATAAATCTTTCCTCCAAACTTCCTTTTATATAGTTTGATACTGGTAGGCCGGCAATTAAGTATGAAATTTAGTTAACATCGAAATAAGTTAATTGGGTTATTCCCTATACATAAAACAGTTCACATTGAAATACTGAGTGAAATAAAACTTGATTGAAGTCTCTATGACAATTTTGACTAATTACATAACTATAGCATACACACATTTATTTACAAACTTTACGAATGAATAAAGTTGCGCATCTCAACACAACACTAGACTTTTTACTGACATCCTCTCGAAATTTTACAATAGAAATATCAGCGTTTCACCACCGTTTCTTATGTCTTTATTCAGCCGTTTATACAAGCAATATGAGATAAAAAAAATTATAAATTAAGATTAACATAAATTAATTTTTTCCCTTTCAGTACGTGCTTTATTATTTTAAAATCTATGTTACCATTTACTAAGCTAAAATAATATTGTCTTAGAGCATTTATAACGAATAACGTAAGATAACACGAAAACCACCGTTCTTCAAACAATAAAAAAAATATAAATGTTTACCTGAGAGTTGAGGAAAAATGTATTTTGTAGCCCTTGGCCCTGCACACGATAAAAAATTTAAATTGTTTTCGCTATCTGTGAACAAACAATTTATGCACATAGTAAACGTGCCGCTAAATTCCCAGCACGTTAACAGCAAATACAGTACACTTGTCAACATCTGTAAGGTACTACACTTATAGGTTATTTGCCAAAATAAACTGTAGTTATGGGTTTAAAAGTTAACTGTGTTACATATGAGCACTGGTTTCTTAGGATATTTTTTAGCAGAAAATGATTGTCTTATGCGTTTTTTGCTACAAACTCAAGGCAAGAATATTTATTTAAAATAACGGTATGTGTTTCTACCCCTACATCTCTTTCATTCGGTTTGGTTTAACGAACATGTTAAAATTACAGACAAAACACACGTTTACAGTAATATAGCGGCATAAGTATCTATATGAGCAATATTTAAAACCTTTTGTTCTTGTCTTCAAAAATATTCAGTATAAACTGTATTATGTATTTATTTTAGTTTGACTGATCAGTACGGACAAGATGTAGGTCGTGGCTGTATGGTCAAGTTATAGGTTATGGTACGTGTAGTCACCGAGCTTTAAGTTTATCTTCGCACTTATAATTTATACCATGTGCCGGCTTTCTGTTAGTAAAAATTATATGTTATCATTTGAAACGGTGAATATTGCGCTGCTTCTATTGATATTTATCTTAAATACGTATGCTGTCGGCCTCATGAAACACTAAAATAGCACGTCAGTGTATCGACGGTCGCGTCGTTCATCTGATACGCTTTGACGGGCGACAAACCGAACAATGCTCGCTTTTTTGACGAAACGTTTATCCACTGACGCGTCGTTCTGACGACAGGGAGAAAACACGAACCATGCTCGGCCTGCAGGCGTCACAGATCCGACGACGAACCAATCACCATGATCGTTACAACACATCAGCCTCAGCAACGCGTTCAAGGTGGGGCTATCGACCTAACTGATATAAGTGGCTCTAGTAAAGCGTATTCTTTGAATTAAGTGAGAACCATGCTTGCGTTTCAAAGGAAGCGATATTAAATCCGACTATGCACCCTGAGCAATTGATTTTACACTTCAGCAGTAATAAACAAATGAGAATATTTCTCTGTTACTAAATTAATTTTGCTGGATATTTACACAGAGAAAAATGTTTGATAGATTCAACCATATGTTCGTATATGGCGAAATAACCGTGTAAATTAACGTTAAATCAACCAAATGTGTGGTTGTCCGACTAATTTTTTTTACCTCAACAGGAGGTTTAAGTCCCGTTAAACATGAATTTTGTTAAGACCAACAAAACCAATTTTTTACACTTTCCACCGATTTTTCCGCCAACAAAACTTTTGTTCGATATTTTTTTTTCTTCGCCATTTACAAACTTACATGTGGTTAACTGTAGCAAACCTTTTTTTCTGTGTATAACACTGGAAGTGTCTTGTAGAAGCCGAGTACAGGACGACCAAGCACCAGTGATGCAGATGTGGAATGGTTGCAACAGGCATTCATCCGGAGTCCCTCCAAATCAATCCGTTGTGCTTCTCGACAGTTGCAGCTACCAACAACCAAGGTGCACTGAAGCTGCATGCCTACAAGATGCAACTATTGCCTGCACTTTAACCTGATGACAGGCCAAAACGCAAATCATTTGCAGCTGACATTCTGAGTCACATAGATGATGACACAGACTTTCTGAAATAAATGTGATGTTCACGGACGAAGCTTGTTTTCATGAGTCCGGGAAGGCAAAAGGGCACAATGTGAGGATATGGGGCTCTGAGAACCCCCACTTTAGCATGGATATGGTACGAGACAGTCAGAAGGTGAACGTCTGGTGTGGTCTGTTACATTATCGTGTGATAGAGCCCTTTTTCTTTGCAGAAGCCTCAATAACCTTGGCTGTTTACCTGGGCATGTTGGAACAGTTTGCCTTTCCACGGATCTAAGATCTACAACCTGGCATCGTGCTGCAGCAGGATGGTGCTCCTCCTCACTGGGGCTTGGTCGTTAGGGCTGCTTTGGACGACAAATTTCCAGATCACTGGGTTGGTAGAGGAGGGCCCATTCCCTGGCCCCCAAGGTCTCTAGACATCACCTCACTGGATTTTTTCCAATAGGGCTTTGTGAAGAATGTAGTCTACCACACTCCAGTGCGGTACCTGCGGAAGATGCGAGTACGCATAAGAGCAGCAATTGAACAGATTAACGCAGGCTTTCTAGGCCGAACCTGGACGGAACTGGAATATCGCTTAGATATCCTGCGTGCTACAGATGGTGCTCACATTGAACTTTGCTAAATGGGTACTAAAACTTCACGTGTGTATGAACATTGTGGCGCAAACCTAATCTTTCTATCTTTTATAGTTTTTTATATTAGCAGTCAAAGTTGTAAAATCATTTTGGAACACTCCTCTATATTGTTGCATGTTGTTTAGGCGGGCTGGAGGCTGTGTTTAAACACCTTATGGACTAGCCCATGACTCACAAGCCGAACTATGTCATACAGACCTGTGCCAACTGCGCCTTAACCCTACGAGACCGGCCTACGATGCTAAAGTCACATCCCAAAGCATGATGGCATTTCTATTGTTAGACCCCTGTAATTCACAGAATCCTCGGAGTTTCGCCCGAGTATATAAGCGCCGAATCAACATATTTGTGGAGAGTTCGCTAATGGTCGTGCTAGAGGAAGGTGCTCTGCTTGTGGAAAGAGACTGATGAAGACATATTGGTGACGTCAGAGTTTACTGTGAGGCTGCAGGCTCATACCTTCGGAGCAGTATTGGGAGGAACAAGAGAACTGCTACTGCGGGTCGACGGACAAGGAGATGCGCGACGGGAGTCGAACAGAAGACCTCAAAAGAGTGAAGACAGAGGTGCACTCGGGGTGCTGCGCAGAACATGGTAATCCATCACCACTTCGGACTGTTAAGGTTATACATTGTCCTTATTTGAAAGATTGTTGATTGGATATATGACTGAACTTTTATTATTTGTAGTATTTTATAAATGGTAAATATAATTGTGCTTTAACTGTCAAAGTTAATTAATGTTTCTGTGGCATAGTGGTAACTGTGTGCATAATTAAGTGTGTTGTGAAAGTTATAGTAGAGTGCTCTTTTGTGTATTTCTGTAAGCTTTGTGAGCTAGTAAATCAATAACTTATTTCAACTCTTTTATTTATAACTAGCAGTTCCTCGCGGATTTGCTCGCGAGTATTACTCATAACTGAGAATATTTACTTTAGTTGAATAACCTCTTCTTCCACCAGATTGGTACTTCAGTAATCAAGTGTTAGAATTTCCAAGCTGCTAGTTGAGCTAACTCTAGCAGGATAAGTAAAGTAGCTATAGCTGTCCACGCGAAAAGCGGTCTTAATGTCCCTGCCACTAACAGCGACTTCACCTGGGCCTTATTAATAGCACTAAAAAGTTTATGTTGCGGATATTTATAGACTCTTAAATGTAAGAGGTTGACCGAATGAAAAACGTGGGATTTACCATGTACACAACTATTGGTGATGGTGCCCTCAATTAATTATATTTAAAATATTCACTTGCAGTTTAATGCCATTAGAAAGTTTTAGTGGGAAAAGGTTTCGCGGAAACGTTTTTGACGTCCCATCCTTGAGATTAGTGAGATGATATAAGTGAGCTGATGTTGTCGAGAAACCTAAGTTGAAAGTGAACTGCATAATCCATTTTACCCCTTTTAAACGACTACGTGCAAATTGTACTGAATTCGATCTACCTTGCAGTTTTTATGTGGGAGAATTGAACGTTTACACGCAGCTATTAACGAAATTCAAGCCCAGAACCTCCCGGAAAGTAGACAGAAGCTACAACTGCGTCACGTAACGTCGAAATAATTCATGGAAATAAATTTTAATTTAAAAACTAAATATTCATGTCCAGAGCTAATAGAGTTTGTACAAAACCACGTCTCGATAAGTTACAGTAGAGTAAAACATCTGTATAAGTTTTTTCTCGGTGGTCGCACTTGTTTTTCTGATCGTCTGCCTTGAAAGTTTACAAACTTAGTTTTATTCTTAATAACCACGTTACCTTATAAAATAAAACTCTTACATAAAATTTCGAAATGTCTTGGAGTCTTGTCATAGATATTTGTATGTGTGACCAATTAGAGTAATAATCACGACGATTGCCAAATGTGTTTCAATGATATAGACGATTCATAAAAAAACATTTTGCCCCTTTTTACTGCTTAGGGGTCGAATTTAAAAAAAAATACTAAAACTACTTTTTAGGTATTTATGTAAGCAACATTTTGAAGTGGATACCAACTCTTTATCCCTAAGGATTCGATAGATGTCGTTAGTTAATCTGAAACACATTTAAGGTCTTTTCATCCGCTTAAATGTTAAATTTCGAAAAATCCTTCAATTGGTCAATATGCATTTTTATGTTTGTCCTATTAAAGTAAAAACCACGATGATAGGCCTCCGGGTTCTAGCCTTATCGACGTTTATTCGGAAATATATTTCACCCTTTTTCATCCCCTTAGAAAACTAATTTCGAAAAATCTTTTCTTAGTACTCGCCTACGACGTTTCTAGGTTCAGTGGCTTGGGCTACAGTTTGATATGTCAGTCAGTCAGTTTTCATCTTTATATATAGAGATTATAATATCTCTATCCCTAAGAGCTCAGAATTGTCCACATGTAAATTTTTGCTAAACTTGTAAATATATATATATATATATATATATATATATATATATATATATAGAGAGAGAGAGAGAGAGAGAGAGAGAGAGAGAGAGAGAGAGAGAGATTTTAAATAGATGCATGTTGTAGAGATTGCGTGTTGTAAATGGTATGTTAACCATCTAAAGACAGAGTATTTTGCGGATTTATTCTGTTAGTTTGAGCGCTAGTAACGTACACTTCACAATAATTTACGTAATTGGGTGACGGCTGTTTTGACAAACCTTTGACGACTGCAGCCAAGTAATAATTAAGGAAATAATGTGTGAGGATATCACGTGCTACCCGCTTGTGCTGTTAGAAGCCAATGTATAATTGAATTTGGCCAGTTCGTGTACAGAATTAAGAAGTCTCTAAGCTGTTGGCAAATGAATACGGTAAATACTAATGCCTCTAATTGACTTAATTCAAGTATTCATAAATCCCACAAATAACTTAAAAAGCGAATCAAATAATTATATGGCTGAAACAAAGACAATAAACACTAGTTAAATGTATACGTAACGTAACAGGGCGTTAACGTGAAACTACCTGTTTTTACGCATTTTGAAGACACTATACACATACTAAGTTTGTTGACCTTATGACTTGAGGTAAGAATTTTGGCTCACAAGTCTTCCTCGCTCTCTACGGGCCTTTATAGGAATATGAAGGGGGAAGGTGGTCGGAAATAACGTTATGGTGGTTTTGTAGATGTCAGATTACTCGTCTCTCACGACAGCGATCTCACCTCAAGGACTTTTATAACCAGTGTTGTAAGTAGAGACATGCAAAATTCGCGTAATTTTCTGACAGCTGACTAGACTCCAACTGACTATAGGCTCGTTCAACGTTTGCCGCTGGCCGATATTGTCGTGACTTGCCGCGGAGAATGATTACATGGTAGAGAGGCCAATCTCTGTAAAGACGTAACACACGTTAATGACAACACACAAAAGTTCGCGGACAATTGGATCGCTGTTATGTATGGGAAAGTGATGTTTAGTCTGCTACCAAATAATAACGCCCGTCTGGTATAGACTATTCTCTGTTTCGCCCTAGTCGCTTTGCTTGGGGCCGGATGCGACGCCTTGGAGAGGGCAGGATCAGCCCTACTTATGGAACTGACTGCGTTACATGCTGGTGTCAACACACTAAACGAATCTGTACCCTAATGTCAACCAAGGGCGAATTATATTGTACTCTCTCTTTTCCCAATTTTTCTCTGGAGTAGCCGTAGTTATATCGTGGTGCCAAGTTCACAGCCTTGTGAGACTGAGACGTTTTATTATATTCGTTCAGCATTTGTAACAGTTTTGTACATATTTGTAATTTGAGTGTCGGTTACGCCGTCAGTTGTGGCGAGCATCTGCGCCCTTATCGTACTAGCAGAGAGCTCTCTATTTACTCACTTTCGTCATACGCTTGCGCCTGGTGATGATCACCGAAATATATAAATATTTATATTTGCTATCGCGGTATACTCTGAATTGTTTTTTTAAGTCCTATCCTTGGGTCGTAATCTTCCATCTCCACTTTTTCAACACACTCACGCCGCCAGAGGGAATGCTAATATTAATTAGGATGAAAGGCATGGTAAACGAGAGATTTCCGAGAATACCCGCAGATCAACGGCATCATCCGGCATGATTCCCACGTGCAAAAATCTTATGTCAAGCGCGCCGAGAATCAGACCCTTGTCGCCTTGACCAGGGAGGGGGGGAGGGCGTAGTGCTGTAGTCACTACGTCAAACGCAGCCCCGATTGCAATGTGTCAAGGGTGCAGTGTGTGGATGGATGGCCGTCTCGGTTCGAATGAAATGAGCCAGAGCGGACTAGAGCTCTAAGCGATGTCATTGTCTATAGGCGGTTCGGGATAAAGTGAGCACTCAAACGAGCCCTGATTAAGTTCTATTTTCAGCCAATTCATATCTTTCCGCGCGTAACGACAGACGACGCGAACTATCTAACCTCTCTGGACACGTCACTTTATGTTTGCGCGTATACGATATATTGTGCAGTCAATAGGGACCTATATCGTTTGATTAAAAAATATTAATTATATGAAATACAATTATGTCGATTTCGGATGATTTTGTTTCAGTTTTGCTGTATTTCAATAAGGAAATACACGGAACTATATTACGTGATTTTGCTGCCAACCATACAAGCAGTAAGGCAACTATATAGTTAATGTTGAATGTCATGCAGTAACGGCTACTGATATTTTTCAAAGGTTATATTTTTAGTGCTCAATTTGTTCCGAACGACCTATAAGGAGAAGAATCACATTGCTGTTGCACAGCGCTTATTTTGAGTTACCGTCAAATGAAGATGCTTCGACTGCAGGAAGGAGTAACACCGACCGACTCAAAATATTTAATTTGGTGCAATTTCGTGAAGAAATGGCAAACTTTACCTAACTGTATCAAACTTAAGGGTTTTAATACTTAACTATACAAATAATTATATAATTATACTTGCGGATAGTATGTAGGCGTTTTATACGAATTCGGGATGGTATTTTTTGGAGTTACAGTAATTAAAAAAACTAGTTTTTAGCAATTTCAGTAGCGCCAAAATCATGCTTCTAATAAGCGTCCTGCACTTTATAAATAACAAAATTAAAGTTTGAATTGTGTGTTTGTTTTCAGATAAACTTGATGAGAATAAATTAAGCGGTTTCGCGTAAGTAAAAGATAACATGCGAAACTCGCTACTGCAACTTTCATGTTCCGGGTACATAAGCTTCTTAGAGCGCATAAAACAGACAGTAATCCATGCAGTTTTTTTTTTTGCATCTTACCCTTCACTTTTCTGTCATGATCTTTATGTAATCTGTACATACTTTAATGTGTTAAACTTTATAAGCTGGTTTATTGTACTGTGATAATTATTTCGTTTTGCCGAGCATTTTCCTGAGAATACGCAGACATTTTGTAGATTAATGTTTTTCTTCTAGCTACAGATTATACCTCGTAGCAGAGAACGGAAACAGCACATGAAAACCACACTGCTCTTGAGCTTCCTACAGACTGCGGGAAAGTTAATTTATGATGAGAGGTGAAGTACATGAACTAAACCTGATGATGCGAAAGGTTTACTGAAATTTGTAAAGTTTGAAATTCTACACTGAATAAAATAGTGCAGTAATCATTTAAATAAAAAAAAATAATGGACCGAGGTTTTGAAGTGACTAAAAATAATAAATCAGTTTCTCCTGCGGAAATACTTGTAATATTTTTAACGACGTGGGGCCCACGCATTATATGATAGGAAGGAGTGTACAGAGTAACTGTCGCTCAGAAAACTCACACATCAGTTCACATTATTTGCAGTTCAATAAAATTGTTGGTGACTTAGGTGAACTATTAATTGATTAACTATCTATTGCATGAGCCCCACGGTGTTCGTCTTAAATGTTACAAGTGTTTTCATAGGAGAAATTAGTTTGAACTTTTTAGTCGGTTTTAAAATTTTCTTTATTTTATTTATTTATATATATATATATATATATATATATATATATATATATATATATATATATAAATGTTATGTTGGTTTGTGTACGCTTCAAAAACTCAAAAAGCTCTGCACCGATCGAGCTGAAATTTTAGCATGATATATAATCAGCATCAAGGATTGTTTTTATCTAATTTGCGACCGCGGAAAAAAAAGCGAGGAAAACACTCGCTGACAACCGCAATAGTAATGGCTGTTAAATGCCGGGCAGCTGTTTTGCGGTGGAAGCCGCAGCCGGGCAGCTGTTTTATAGAGAAATAAAGTTGAATTAAAAAAAGAAGTTCTGCAATTTAAGCACGCTTAACGGAGTGGACTGGACAAATCTGCTTGTATTTGATGTTTTAAAGATAAATAGTGAATATAGTATAATATAGAATATAGTATCAACATCAATTAACACGTAACTTAAAGTTAGTTACTCTTTTCTATATTACATACGGGCGAAGCCGCAAAGGGACAGCTAGTGTATATATATATATAGCGACGCGCCTCCGTGCTGCTCTCTTTACGTGTCTTACTAACTGCTACTGGGTGCTGTTGTTGCAAGAGAAAATAAAAGTCAGTCAGTCCGATTTTGACGGATAACAAGTCGTCACTGTCCTCTCCTGGCGTGAATTTAGCGGCCCTGTTTAAATTCCGCCCACACGACTAGTCAATCTCGCGACTCGCGAATCGGCCCTGGCGGTAACACCCCAGGTCTCTCGTCGTTCGTGACTCTACTGCACCCTAATGCGTCGTGACGCCCGGCGGTCACACCCCGGTTCGAAGTCAGTTGGCTCTAAAATATCTTCCTCTACTCCGCGTCGCGACGCTCGAGTCGACGCCCGGCGGTAACACCCCGGTCCGTCGTCGTCACACGTCCTGCCGACCTCCCTCCTTACGTTCAACTCCCCCGCGTTGCTCCTGTTTGGTCCCAAAATCCCCGCCACTTGTTCTGCAGGCTTTGGTTCCCTTGGGCCAATCAGGAGCCAGCTTTTCAAAACAGCCCCGCCTCTCGAGGACAGTAAATTCTTGTCATTGCCACATTTATTTCATTTTCACGTTAATATTCCCTCATTACACTTGAAAATAATTACCACTGAGGCTCCTAAATCCTAATGTTCCTTATATACTACTTAATATTATAATAATTAACATTTGTGTCTTAATGTGTACAGGCGGCACTCTCCCCTCCCCGCCAACAGCTAAGGGGGGTATACAAGTAGGGTGGGGGTGGGGAGCCAGACTGCCGTCCAGAAGCTGCACTTGCTCTCTCCTCTCAACAGAGACTACATACATACACATTTTAGTTTTATTTGCATATAAACAGTAACATTGACTATTGCTTTCTCATTATAGTTCCATCGGCTTCGTGACATGATGCCGAGGAAAATGAATGGTCGCATGATTTGTTAATTTTGATATTCAGAAATTATACTGATTAATTGCTATTGCTGGTAATACCTGGTATGGTAATCATTGTGCACGTCACAATAAATAAATATATATATATAATCGATTTTATTAAACAAGCAAAATTCGTACCGAACAGACAGAGTTAATATTACATTGTTAGGGACCCCCCGATTTTCGCGAAAAGATTTTTGCAGAAACTTATTTCAATGCCTTTCGTACACATGTGCAGTTTTGCTTAGTCATTATTGACAGTGTCCTTGTGGAAAGACGTTTCTCATTTGACTGTACCAACCAGAATTAGGTTACTGCGAAACCACAAGCATGTGATTTAAAATAAAACAGTACGACACGTGAAACTTCAAACCATTCAATCAGTGACCGTGAAACACAGCTGCAGAAGTGCATGCGAGGCATTGAAACCAACTGGGGCAGAAGTATTTCCACCAAAATAGGGACCTAATGCATTGTCATTCAGTTCTGAGCTATGTTTAAAGTTTCAAGTATCTAGTTCATTAGGAAGTTAGTTTAAGGGGTATTGATCCCCACCACCTTGGATTTATCTGTTTCTTCTCGATAACTTCTGTTCCGGTCGATGTATCAAAATTTTTGACACGACAAGGCATAGATACAAACTTAATCGATTTTCTGTAATTGCTGGAACCATAATAAATTCATTATTTTGCAACGGGAAACAGCCGAAAAAGAAAAATTGCATTATTTACGGTATAAGTGACTACAGAGGCCGCAACATTAACAAAAATAATAACATATGGATTCCAAAGAGTGAATGAAACAAATTATACCTTGTCAGCGTGAAAAAAGTAAAACAATGTGTATGTTCCCTGATTTATAAGAAAAACCGTAAAATCGATCTGACAGGGATTAATCCCCCTTAATATTCGTCTGCCCTCTGTCCACGTTAAGAGGGTGTGGTATACGTGCCAACGCTGTACTTATAAAGAAATTTGCGGAAATAAAATGTCAATTTGTAAAAATGAATAACATAAATCCAAATCTTCGCAATTTTGTAAACAAACTGGTTGCTAGTGTGACACGTTTCTGGTGAACTATTTGTGACGTCGTCATATTGTTCCGGTTCAAGAGGTTGCACTAAAGAAAAGTGTGAAACTGGCAAAACATTTGTTAAAATAATATGACGTTACATAATATATTATCTTCTGTTGTTTTGTTTTACGTAACTGTACAGTACTAAATGTAACACATTCAGTGTTATGTTTGCAACAGTTTCGTTTACAAAAGGCTGACCGTCGTGCGGTACATACATTCTCACGTACTCCTAGTAAAAATACAGCTGCACACCTGCCCTCCTCTTGGATAATGAAGCAAAGTGCAGGTGTGGTTGGCCCACTGAAATATGATGATTTTTTGCAGTCCTATCTGGCAACAACCCACGAGCAGTTACTAATGTGGAGCTTAAATGTGTTGCAACGTGACTGAAGTACTCATTTTTTAAAACAAAACTACGAAATGTGTTCCCAATATGTTTACGACAACATTATATACGACTTTTTTTTTAAGGGGTTTTACAGATTGGTCTACCTCGAGCCTGCTATAGAGGCGTGCAATGGACTTGCTAAATGTTATTGTTACTTCAAATGAAAGGTTCAACGCTTGAAGTGTAGACAATGCAACGGGAAGCTTATACGCCAGCTCATTGTCTTGCGCGTAGCGACAACGTGACGTTTCGGCCTTATCTCTCTGTTACTTCCGATCTACAGATGAGTTAAAATAACTCCGTGTTGGTGACCACCTTGATGCTTAGAAGTCGGTGAGTGTTTGACAAATGTAAAAAATAACATATTATTACTGCAGTTCAAGGTAAGTTGAGGATTATATAGGCCCCTCTCGCATGTGCGCGCGTTTCTCCCTGTCCTGCCGAGAATGGCGTGACGTCACCAGGCAGAGAGGCGCGCGGCGCGTGAATACCTGGAGCCCGTCAATCACTGTTGAAGCGCGGGACGATTCAGTCCTTGGTGTCTGTTGGATCATGTCTGTGTAGAAATATGAGCTTATTATGAGCAAAAATACCAGCAATGTTGTGCTCTAGCGGACTGAAAAAAACTGTGGGGGCAAGATCTCACATGGCTAAACCATATCTCGTCTTGCCTACAGTTTGGCAACTACAGACTTCAACTACATAAACACAATCACTTCCTAGCATCAGACATCAAACTAAAAATTTGTGACTCACTGGTGTTGTCACCCTTCAATTATTGTGCAGGTCTATTTGTTGGTCTATACAAAAAAGAACAGTACAGAATTAAATGTTTCATAACATGTGTGTACGACACGTGAACGATCTAACGAACAAACAGAACATTAGCGAGTCATTAGCAAAGACTGCTGGATGTGCACAATAAGTGCCAATTTCACCTTGTCACTCAAATGCAAAATATTCATCATTTTCAACTGCCAAATTATCTGTTTACTGTTTCACGAACCATCATTTAAACACAAATTTAATGCGAGACAAAAAATAACATTCAACTGTAAGCCTTCCCAGGATAATATATTTTTTCGTGTTTTTTATTATAATTTTTCGAAATATTTTATTTTATGTATTTTATATAAATATACGTACATTATAATGTATGTATATTTCAAGAAATATAACTAAATTACTTATTTTTTATTTATATTAACAATGATCTCATGCACTTATTAATTAATTTATTACATTAGCATCGCACGTTATTTTTCTTGTGCAATATTAGCTATTATCGAGTGTTTTCATAACTTTTGTAACGTTATAACACAGTACCATTAAGCATGTAAACAAACACGACAAATTGTAAACCGACCTAATGCTGAACTTTGTAGGCGTATAAATAAATAATTAAAAATAATTTCAACATTATTTACCATCGTTTTCCGAAAGTCGTTGGGTGCAAGCGGAAAGATGAAATAAATTTTAACAATGCACTCGTGTGCTCTGCGTATTTCATACCAGATGACTACGAGCGCGATTTGAAAAATATGCAGTTAGGACTGTCAGAAAAAAAAAAAAGAAATCGGAGTGAATGCTGTTCCATCTGTGTCTATTTCAAATTGGCACGGAGAAAAGTCAGTGACGACCGCAAATTAAACAGCTCAGTTAACTTACAATATTGCTTAATAATATTATTAAAAAGAATATTTTCTGTGTAAGTTGGCGGCATAGTGACGTTTATTAATGAATCTAACTACAATCGCTATATGAAATTATGTAGAATATATTTCTGAGAAATGTCTACAATATATTTTGCTTCAAACCGCATCAACAAAATTGATGCAACGAGAATAAATTGAATTCAAGTTAAGGCACCCGTCTATTGGCCATGTATTTATATGAATGTGGCACTACGGTTAAGGACGACGTTGACAGACGCAGCTACTGCAGTATCGCCTTTAACGCAAGACACTGAAGTGGCGTGCATTGTTATTGTAGATACCTCGCCTGACTGGCACTTTCAGCAGTGATACTCTCTTTATGTATTAGTAATAAGTTTTAAACGTAGTTCAATGTAGATTTTTATTATAGTTTCTCACGACTCACATGAGAATTTTTTTTTAGTTACAACAGGTTGAACTAGATACTTACAGTAATTTTGAGATGCTGCAAAATTATCGTTATAATAAACGTGGTGTATTAAAACTACAATTCCTACATCGTTTTTTGTTGACGCACGTATTGGACGCACGTAGTTTCTTAGAAATAACATTTTTGCTTCCACACTGCAACACAGTCTGCAAGGCAGGTAGGCGAACCCCTAGAGCTTCATTGTTAGTAACTTTGTTGTCAGATCCCATTGGAAAAATGCTTATTAAGCTGTCATAGTTGGTACAGTTCCAAAATTCACATATATTTATATTTTGTTTGTTGGGTGTGAACGTAGTACGCGAAATTTACACTTAAATCGGCCGGCATTCAACAAGAGGACGTGGAGTGACCATATAGAGACTAATGTAATAAACTAAGAATAGTGAAATGTTAACTTAAATCCAGAGAAATATATATCCTATTATATTGATCCTTGTATCGTAACACTAAATCCTTGTATAAAGTTTATGAAAGTTCACTGTTCAATTTGGTTTACAGTAAACCTGTTTAATATAGGTCTATTTGAATGATTTATTTGGTAAAATATATTTTTCAACATATTTGGTCAGTACAAATGGACTGAATCGATTTCATTATTTAAAGTTGAATAAAAAAATATATTTTTTTTACTGATTTAAATGTAAATCTATTACGCATGTAATGCCTTACTGTATATATAGTATTTTCATCAATTTGCCTGTGAAAACCGTAACAGATAGTTTTTGTTTGTTTGCCTACGCAGTAGTCTCTGGTTATTACGCGGTTTTTAGGAAGGTGTCCACATATCCAGAAATATTTTGTGTACGTACAAGGTGCGGAAGCACTAAGGGTAAATCAGGCACGCACCTTTATACGAAAACGTGTAGAAACTGGTATAGGGTAAAGACCGTACGCAAGGAGGGAGTTTAGAGACGTCAAACGACTTTAATAAATGTAAAGAAAGATATTTATTCATAATTAAAACATAAAGAAATAAAATAAAATAACTGGTAAGGCCTTAAATATTAAAAGCCGCCTAAATAGCTCAATAAATTCAGTGAAATAATATAATATATAGAATGGCAAGTTCTAACGGTAATTCCCCCTATTACGAAATGTTTGTGTATAGGGGGGTGCAATCCTTTGTTTATGTCTTTCTGTCTCGTCTGCTGCGGAATCATAAAAATGACAAATTTTAAAGATATCTGAAAAAAATTAAAAAAAAAAAAACTTTGTATTTGATAAATGGTTATGGTGGTGACCGAACAGAAAATCAAGTTTTGAAATTTTCGTCTATGAGTTTAATATTTTACTTCTCTGCCATACGGTTCGGTAAAGTGCTCGGTTATAAAGCATGTTCTTTAATAATGAATAACAATGTCACTTCTATTTTACTTTGTATTTTTAAGATGATATTAATTTATTATTTGGAATGAAGTACGTTATAATTCGTGTGAAATAATAGGCTGTAAAAATATTTACTGTAACGCCTAGGCATGAAGGAGCAACATCTAGTACTTATCATTCCGCCTCGAGATAACTGTTAAAATTTGAGGCGATTTTATGACAGAATATTACCAATAAACTATTCTTTTTGGCGAACTAGATTTAACAATTCCGTATATGTAGAAACATGCTACTTTAGACCAGATTTTTTGAAAAACGTGTTTCAGCAGGTTTTTGAGTGAAAATGTAGTTACGATATTAGCATTTATTTTACTAATTAACAAAGGCGCGTACGAAAAATGTAAAACGTTCGTAAGAAACGCCACAGTGTGTAGGACAGGTCATGAAATGTTGGTACAATTTACTGCAGTGATGTCGCGAAACGAGCGAGTTGAGTGACAAGTTGCGTCTGCCGTTAGTGCAGTGTAGCGTGGGGCAAAGGCCCGGTCTCTGCTGCGTGACTTCATGTGTTGACAGCCAATGGCATGAGAGTAGTCGGAGCGTCCCCCATTCCCTGACTAAAGTTATTCTGCAGCGTGTTCGCAAAGATCTGTTCACGATAAAGTGAGCACTGCTTAAATTTTTCTTCCAGCAATTGTGCATCCATCTTTACTATTATTAATTTTAAAATTTCCATGAAACTAAAACCCAGTGTAAACATTTCATCTCTCTCAAAACTTAACATTTTTGGCCCCAATTAAATACAGTTGTTGGTTACTGTAAGTGTTGGATAGTGCTGAGTTTAAAGTGAGCAGACTATAAGCATGGTGGCTTAGTTGTCTACAGCAGAAAACTGTGGCCTTTGATATACCAACTCTGCCAAGGAGGGTTGTTTTGGCTTTTTAACGACAAGGTCTTTCCTTGATTCGCTGGTATGTAGGACTAACGAATCAGGGAAAGTCATTGCCGTTGTAGAGCTACTCAAAGAAAACCATTAGGTAATAAGTAGGGACACCTGATTTTCGCGAAAAGAATTTTGCCTCACTTTGTTTCAGTGACTTACGTGCACATCTGCAGTTCTACTTCACGATCAGTGATTGGACGTCTTAGCTGTGACGTGTCTCGGGGTTTTACTGACAAATAACGGACTTCTGAAGTAGTAGTAACGTTACTGTGATTGACGAACTCAAATGAGAGACATCGCTTCACAAAGACACGCCGCCAATAACCATGAAGTAGAACTGCAGATGTGCGCGTAAGTCACTGAAACAAAGTGGGGCAAAATTCTTTTCGCGAAAATCAGGGGTCCCTAGTAATAGGTATCGAAGAATATCTTAGGTAATTTTTTTAGCACTAATCCATTTTTGTTTACATCCTAATTTTTTTGTAGCATTTAACCTCATAGTTTTCTTAGATATTTTGCCCATAGTATTACAAATTTTTTATGAGAATATGCCATAATCAATAAAAAAAATGCTTGCACGCGAACTGTGCATTATTATGAAAAAAGCATATCAGTACTGTGCAAATATTTTTGTATCATATGGCAGCGTACAATCTCGAATTTTTCAAAGTATTGTGTCGAAAATCGCTCGAGTTCTTTGCACTAATGTAAAAAAATAAATAAAACCACCGAGCATGGCTTTGAAATGATTCTTCTTGTCATAGTTGCCATATCGAAAACCGCTGACTTCTACCAGAGACGGCTAACGTTTGAGCCATTGATTTTTTTTTGTGGAAAGAATTTTGCACCAACTTGTTTCAATGTCCTATGTACACATCTGTACCTCTGCTTCATGGTTAGATATAGGTATAGACGGGAAAAATTCGCTGGTTCAATCAGACATTATCTGCTCACTGGCTGCTCGATGACGCAGTGATATGGGCCTGCATTTAGTTTCTTCTGTGCTGTTGGCTAAGCGACTTCCAGGAAGTGTCAAATAAGTCACGAGCCAATTACGAAAGTGGCACGAACTTAACAGTTGCTGAAATTCTAGCTTGGGACCAAATGAAAGCGCGAATTTCAGGTCTCTTAATCATACAGCGTGGAGGGGCTGTATTTAAAAAAAAAAATGAAGGTATTGAAATAAGTTGGTGCGGAAACTATCGGTTTATAGCCACGGTGGATGACGGGAGAAGTACAGTACTCACGACACTGGGATCGGCGGGGTGCACACGCCACTCTGCTGTGGGCGTGAGGAAGCGCGGCCTGTTTGGCGGGGCGAGAGGCGGCACAGCAGGGGCTTGACCTTCGGTCTTGAGGCGCGCTAGCAGCCTGGCGTCAGCTCGCAGGTGCCGTCCCTCGTCCAGCGACCACCCTCCGCGGCAGTCTTCCTCCGACATCATTCGTCACTGCTGCAACACCAACACCACCATTACCTATAAAGTGTCATATCAAAAACTCAATACCGTAAGTAGGGTTGGCTTGGACAGACACGGATCCAATGATGTTTTTTAGGAGGGGGAGGGGCAAATTTCTTAAAACAAACTAAGATTAATTCAAGAGAGTCGACACTTTGCGTGAATGTGTGTACATTTCCACCTACAAATAAACCAATGCATTTCTGAAACAATCTTGCTCTGCAGCAAGAGTTCGATTTTAAGGTCTCCTTTGCATTTTTTTTTTGGGAGCGATCTCCCCTACCGCTATAACTCCCCTTCCCTCAGGAGTCAGGATCCATATTTTGGCCTGAGAACACGTGGAGTGAATACAGACATTTCAAAAAATTCCTACACATGTAAGTATTGAACAAAGGATTACTTGCTATAAGCTTTTAATAATCGATGTCCACACGCTGTTACAGTTTACACAGATATAAAATGGTCCCCATTCACCCACAAGCCTCAAGTCACACCCGCTTACAGTACAATATACCTACAATATTCGTGAAGTAATGTACGATGTAAGGAGCACAGGTAGACAGCCAGTCAATGCCTACCAGGTACTTGGTATTTAGAATAAATACCTTTTATTCTTGTATAATTGCTTTCATTTACACGTCGGTAACTGAGCAGCAACACGTACAAAAGATCTGATCACATAACCCGAATGGGTGGGTAGCATTTTCGGGGAAAGTTTGGCATAACTGTTTGGTTGCATTGCACGAGTAGGGTTATTGCTCAAACATTCTCATATTCATAAGAAGAACGACGTTAATGATTTTAATTTAATCTACGCCCTGGTCTGTCTCCTCAACTTACGTCGTTGACTTATTTTTCAGGAACATTTAATAACCAGTGGTGGCTCGTGGGTTGTTGCCAGGTAGGGCTGCAGTTGCCAAGAGCTGTACAGGGTTGGGCGTTGGTTGACTCTACAGCCAATAACACGCTGATGTCCAGGTGCCCCTTACTACTGAGTGGTCACAAAATATCTAGTAGCTGGCAAATCTTTCATGGTCGTTGGTCTACGACGCGTTCATCAAGGGTGTACATTTCCCGCTATCTGCAACCCCACCTGCGGGCTTATTCTGTACGGCCAAAGTAATGTTGCTTCAAGCGCAAACTGCCTTAGCTTCGAGTTTACTACGGCCAAGTTGCGTTAGAACTCGTTTACTCGGAAGCAGATACGAAGGAAAATACTGAAGCAAATGTGCGCTGGTATCGGAGGCTGCGCAAAACCCGAAATTAGTTTGTTAAGTTGTTTGATAAGTGTTATAAATTATTACATTGACTGAGACGGTGATAAATAATAACTCTGCAGTGTATACCTTCAAGAAGAAAGACCCTTGGTTTGTCAAAAGTTCCATTTAAAAGTCTTGTGTATGCGGTGAAAATACTCAGGTGGAATAACCTCATTCTTTGGCTTGGAAACATGGATAATCCCTTCCTACACCTACATGTGTTAATTTTACAGCAACGTGTGGAAAGACGACTACGAATTACGAGATTACAAGCCTACATTATGTACTACAAAACACTAGGATATCGTTTGCCTTCTCATGTTGAAGCATAGTCATGACAAACAAGGTTATTTTGTTAATTGAGATGAGTGCTTGAGGAAAATTCGTGCACTAAAATAATAAAGGATACCTACATAATAAAGTGGTAGTGGTAGGGTCTGTAGAGGTCAAAATGTGGAGACAAAATACAAATTATGTGTGTTCAATTAACCTGATACTAACCTAACTCCACAATAAGTGGATTACTGTTTTTAATTAACCTAAAGTGTGGTATCAAGCTTAGCATGGCATACACTGATAATTAGCCTACTAAACGAATTTATGACAGTGGAAGGAAGTAAAATTATTAAATATTCAAACGTGAACATAGTAACTTGGTTTTACTTATTGAGTCCATCTAACTTAACATTACCTTAACCCCACAATAAGTGGATTATATATATATAATTACATGGGTATACAACGAACTCGACAGTGACTTTTTGTATAGGTTTCATCGAAATAACCTAATAATTTGGCATACACAAACTATAGGCCCTAACTAAATTGCTATCCTTTGCCTTCAAATTGTCAACTTCCAACTTGCTAATAAAGTCTATATTGATATAAACACAAACCTATACATTAGTTATACAAATCGGTTCTTTCTTTTAATTATATAAAAGGCCTACAGAATTCAAACATAACTACTGGTGTTTAAAAATTAATTCTGTTTTGCCCCCACCCCCAAAAAAATAGGTTATGGCATGTTAAAAAATCATACCTTCCTCCCTCCAAACAATTTGTAGGCGAGTGCCATAAAAATTATCTCGGACTTCCTAAATATATTAATGATTTAAAAAAAGAAAGTATATCTGTCAAAATTCACGACTAAGGTTGCCTAGAACCAAAATTTTTAATACTACAAACGAACATGCACGTAACACTAAATTCACAGACTCGGGCGAGATTGTATCCCAACTACACAATAAACATATGAATAGTTTTTCTACAGGGGTCTAGTGTATTTAGGGAAAAATCAATTTTCCTCTCCATTCCTGAACTATCCATTACGTCCTTGCTGCCACGTGCTTCGTTGTTTATACTCGCAGAACCTTAGATAAAGCGAACTAAAATAAAGGTGGCAAACTTACACATCACAAATATTTCTCGTTTTAATAATAAATAGAGTAATTTTCGGACAAAAGTGCAGCCAACATACGATTACCGTCAAAGCAAAACGATTGAAGGTATCTCATTGAAGCAACATTTTCCGCAGAAGTAAATTATAGCGTCGGAAGCAATCAGTGGCGTACAGAATCGATCGCGAGAAACAAAACGCTATTTCGACAGCCGAAGTAAAGCAAATTACTTCATAACGGGACTTTGCTTCGGCCGTACAGAATAGGGCTGCTGGCAACAACCCACGAGCCACCGCTGTTAATTACCCCAGAAGGAAGGCAAGGTTAGCCACCATCCTGTTATAAACGTAACTGAACTTTATTTGTTTACCGCTTTAGTGTCCTACTTAAACATTTATCTGGTTATTTTAATTACATTCTACCCACGCCACAGTCAAATAACACATTTACTTCAACCTTACCGCTTTACTTCACCCAGTCCATTCCCCCCTCCCCGTCCAATACGCATACTCTTTTCTCCTTCCATTCGCTCCTCGTTTACTGCGTATTTACAAGCATATAAATTCACTACCAGAAATGATCTGTCCCTTCTATTTAATCCCTCCTCCGTACTCACTCTTCATATCGGGTGAACTGAATGTATATAGTTATATACCTCAACATCGTGATATATCACTTTGCAACCTTCGCAAAATTGGGAGGATTCTGTACACTGAGTTTACTAGATTACCAACAAAGAGCAGGCATGTGTAGTTTCGGCAGTATCAAATACAAGATTGCAGTTAAAATGGTTAACGTATTCATGTTACTGAAGTTCGAAGCCTTAGTATCATTTAGGTTAATTCTACTACAGGTAAGAAATAAAATGTTTTCTTATGGGATAGTTTGGTACAGGGAAAATTTCTGCCGCTTGTTTCTCTGATATCGCTAAGGGGCCAGAAAAATACGAAACAGTAATAACAATAAATTTAAATAGGCTTGGAAGTAATATAAGCAATTAAACTTAATTTTAAAGAGAAAACAAACCTATTTCGCGTTTCAAATTATCAACTTCATGCAACTTAAAATTCAGTAAAGCTCTGTGATTGGTCAGCTTACAACCATTACGGATACCAGCACTCAAGTGGCAGAAATGTTCCCTGTGACAAACTTTTACCATTGATCTTTCCAACCTGTAGTAGAATTAGCCTTAGTATCACAAAGTAAGGAAGGTTTACCCTACGTAAATTCGACTCCTCTCTTCATCCGTTTTAATTACGTACATATGTTTGAGACACTGCAATCTGCTCAATGGAGGTAAGCTAAACGATCACCTAGAAAGTAGGTGGTAATTTGACTTTTCTTTTACCAAACTCAAAACTGTTTCCGCTTCGGTTAAAATCGCATGTACATAATTTATAAAGCTCTTTCATAGATTTATTACTTATCAGCCATATTTATTTGCGTTATAATATTTTCCCCCTCACCTCACCCAAATAAAGTAAACAATTAACACAATTTTCTTATTATTTATGCCGTCGAATATGTCACATGACGAAGAAAGAAAGTTGTATGCAATTAGAGAGCGAGCACTACTATTTGGCTGTTAGTTTCATTACATATTTGTCACAATTTTGCACAAGGATTCACCTCACGAAATATTTAGGGTGAGATCACCAACATCATGTATAAGCGTTTATATGAACGCGACATTATGGAGTTAGTAGATTTAGTGTGTGTAAATCATATTTAACTATGTAACATTAAAAATACGCGCTCTATCGACAGTATCCCGACTTATGTTTAAATGTGTGTCCCGCAACAAGTGGCTCGGCTGTCTGTTAGCCTACGTTTTCTTTTTACCAGGAAAAGTAAAAACGTATTATGCACAGATGCCACATTTGACATTTTTATCGTACGCAACTAAATAGCGAAAAACAGTGAAAATATTTGTAGGTTCTCGGCGCTTATTCTCATTAAGGTAAAGGAGAAATGCACAACATCCTGGCATTTTTAGTTCAATACTTTGGCTTTTCACACATGCAGTACGATAATTTTGCTGAATTTGCGTGCTATTGAATAAAAACGAGGCGTGATCTGGGTTCCTGATCAGAATTAAGCCGGGTTCTAATGCCGATTCTTGCTCTCTTCTCAATTGCCTCATCACCTCTAAGCACAAAGGCGCTTAACTGGTGCCTCACTTCCACTCGGGAATAGCAGTCAAATGAAGAGAAATCGCACACTTTAATATGCAAAAAACTACGGGGTTTCTTACACAATCTGTGAGCGAGCTTCAAGTACTTATTCCCAGAACAGTTATTTATGAAGATAACGGGTCTACTTATTCCCAGAATGGTTATTTACGAAGATAACGTGTGTGCTTATTCCCAGAACGGTTATTTACGAAGCTAACGTGTGTACTTATTCCCAGAACGGTCATTTACGAAGATAATGGGCGTACTTATTCCCAGAACGGTTATTTACGAAGATAACGGGCGTACTTATTCCCAGAACGGTTATTTACGAAGATAACGGG
>PNEQ01073698.1:6798-22862 GCA_003012365.1 Medauroidea extradentata
CGAAAATTAACAAAAAAACTGCGGAAATGTACTAATTACGATTTATTACGTTGAATAATAACAGTAATTAGTAGTCGCGATTAATAATTATGCTTACTTTCTACCAATTCGATAGTGGGGAGGGCTATGAAGATCAGGGAAATTGTGGGGTAAAATACGTAAAAAGCATTATATTTATTGCATTAAATACCCTAATTACAATTGATTTTACGTAAAAATAACAAGAAAAAACATGCATTAGGGCCTACTACTGGAAAAGCCGACTTTCTAAAGACGCGATAGTGGGGAGGGCTATGAAAATCAGGGAAATTGTGGGGTAAAAATACGTAAAAAGCATGATTTGTATTACATTAAATACCCTAATTGCGATTGATTTTACGTAAATATAAAAGGAAAAGACATGCACGACTACCGAAAAAGCCTACTTTATAAAAATTCGATTGGGGGGGGGGGAAGCTATTACGAACACGGAAATTGTAGGTTAAATACACGTACAATAATCGTAATAATTAGCCGAAATGTACTATTTACAATACATTTCAGTTAAATTTAACTGATATAAATAGCTGTCTGCAATAAATACACGTGCATTACATTATACAGTGGTAAAGGGATGTACACATTGTGGAAATCATTTAAAAGTACGCAAAATATTACGAATAAGAATCAAAAATAGTTTATACACAGTAACGCACAGTTTAAACTCATTCTACCACCAATTTAAGACGCTAAAAATAGTTACTGAAGTAAATTCGTATTTTTCGCATATTGCACAAATGCACTAGTACATACGCATTAAATTCACGTTGTATGCATGTTGAATAGATGTTAACACGTCTTTAATGCCCATTATAAAACGTATTTAACGGTTAAATTCGCAATAGAAGCTTGACACATTACATAACGTACACTGAACAACATACATTATTGTAGTAAAAGATTAGTACTTACTCTACTCAGTTGCGGATAAAAATTCTTCGCCACAAACAGTAAATTATGCGATGGTTTCTCTTCCAACGCGGTACCTTTGTCAATAAATTTCCACACACGTTGTATGCAAAACGTATTTGTTGATGTGTCTCAATCAGCAAAATTTAACTAATACACGCTATCCACGAGAGTTGCATACTGTAAAACGTCCTTAAAACCCACACTACATATCACTTCTATTACGCCGCGAAGCATTCTTACTTATAACGGTCATTTGTACCACAAACCGTCAAATTTTCCCTGAATACGCACAGCTACTGCCACGAAAACACGTGTTATAAGCATGACGGTTTTTCTACAACTGAATTTGCAGCCTAAAGAACAGTAGCGCAACGTATTAGCGCTAGTTTCAATGTATATCGCTAGGAACGCTAGTTCCACGTAAACACGCATCATGGCGAAGACGTAAAACACGGGAGTCGGACTTAGAATTTGGACGAAAAACGGAAAATTTCAAAGTAAGTAAACTACAATTTTCTTTACGTACGACTCATTTTCACCACTGTAGAAACATTTTTTATTAACAAACTTTACCTGTAAAACCAATAGTTTAGTCCCTAGACGATGAGTAGCTACTCTTGATATTTACCAAATCCACCCTTCCAAATACACACTCATTCAGTTAACACAAAACTTGACTTGTATCTTGATGCAAAAAAAAACATTGAAACTAAAGGAAGCTAAACTAAGTACTGAGGCCTACTTATGTGCTGCACTTCAATGATAACTTATAATGCAGTGGTAGGAAACACAGCCATCTTCACCATATTCCACTCACTTAACTAAGCTTCTACAACTTCACAAAATCAGTTTGAGCACTTTGCACACAATCTTGTCTACCACATACACCTACAATTCCACGACAACTGGTGAGCCACCACCTTCAAGGAGCTGCAGTTCAGAACTAGTTGTTGACAGCGGTAGCACAACTGATGAGTCTCTGGTTACCTTCCTCTTATACCTCTATGATTAAATAATACTTGTTGTTGTCGTCTTGTGAACCAAATGGTACGCCATAAGGGTATGGGAAATACTCTGACAGTGGTTTTCCTGAAACAGTAAAAAATTATCTTTGTAAAACAATACACAACATTGTTTTGGTTGTGTTACAAAAATAATAAGATTTTTTTTTTGCTAACAAAAGCTGTGAACACATCAAACCACCTACCAATCCCCTCCTTTACCATCTAACCACCCTCGCTTGCTAATCCTACAGCAAATTTCCTCCCTCACCAACCTAAGCATAAACTAGTACCCGCTCTGTTCTGCTCTGAACCTTTTCACTCTACCTTAGTTGATAGGCAGCCTAACATACCCTAACCTCCCTCTCAGTTTACCACTCTGTACATCCTGACCAGCTTTACCACTCCTCTCCTTTCAAACAATCAGTTCCACTCCAGTTCCTTCAACATCACTGATGGCCAAATGTTCCCTTCATCCTCACCAGCCTGCCCTTGTTTTCTCCATTTATCCTCCACCCACCCTGCTACCCATTGTTGTACCTGATCCTTTAACTTACTATAAGTTAGTTCTTTTTGAAACACTAAAATAACTGAACTCATAAATCTGTAACTTACAACATCAACACAATTTTAAAAATTGTCTGTCCCCTTCAGTTGTATTCAGTTTCTCTTCTTTGACAAATTTTAAAAGCTATTATATATTTTTTAGATGTGCCTACTCATTACGAGATTTTTATTTATCTTCCCACTACGGCTTGACTGAATGTAGGTAGGCCCCTACAAAATTAGGCTAGTGAATTTCAGTACTGATCTGTTTGAGTCGAATATTAACACTATGTAAAGTTTATTTTCTTCTAAAATAAAGCTTGATTTCGCAACAGTCAGATACATGACTAAAAGATAAAAAGTACATGACTTACCTAATATAAAACTGCTGGTGCAAACTTTTGTATGTAGGCTTCTTCAGTTTGCCGACACACTAGAAATATTGCTTCGAGTGTCTTCTTTTCAGCAGCTATTTATTTGCTTTTAAATATAAAAGAACTTATCAAAAATATTGGTTCCCGTCTCTATCATATTTATTTTATAAGACACATGAGTATAAATTTAAGTGAAGTCGGTAAAAACACTTGTTACTTCTCATTTGCACTACTCCAATAATTACCACAGAATTATGTCGTATTAGATTACGATATATGTAATTATCACGCAAATACACGCAAGTTGATAGCTGCATAAATCTCTCTCGTGCTAAAAGTTCAAAATATTTCATTAAATGCCACGCCCACAAACGCAACTTCACATGTAAACACAACCCAATATAAACAACGAATTGAATCATGGGTACACCGAAGATCTGTATACGCATGAACGGTCATCTGTACTGTCTGTTCTGTATGTTCTGGACGATCTGTGGACGTGTGAATCCGGCTATAGACCGGCCTGCGACAAACAACTTTCTAGCGAACCAGAGAGGACTCACATACAAAAGTATGTGCCAATATCCAAAAGCAACTAGCAAGCAACAATTTATTGAAATAGTACATATCAAAACCAATTTTTCCTCTTGTGTTATTTCAGAAATTTAGAACGCTAGTTGGAATTGGAGGTTTTAAATTTTTAGGTATAGGGCCCGTCATTTTTGTTTCTGTGATACACATATGTAATGTTTCTTATTTAAATAATAATGCAGCATCCATGTCAACTACTAGTCACTTTATTCATCCATAGATGACATCCCTATGTTGATCTTACACTTAATATAAATATGAACAATGTAAATACGTGTTTCCAACATTGACATATGTTACATCTCTTTTTCCACAAGTATATCATTACCACTAAGTAAACTCACCTAACATCCACATAATGTTAAAGCACACTTTCAAATTTATGAAGTACAACACCAAATGAGTTAACAACACATTACACTATATATCTATCTATAAATAAATTAACAAAATCATTGTATTTAGCAGGCAATTTGCACTCACGTCCAGCTCTAGTTACATATGCAAATTGACTAGAATTTGAAGCTGGTACATTAGGTGTGGAAGGTCCTGACATGTCATTGTTAGGTACAACCTGAACAATATCATTTGGATTTAGAACAGTGTTTTCATCTACTGTGTCCATCATTATTACTGGTTCATTACACGACTTCTTTAAGTGTATAGAATTACGTCTAACAATGTTTCCTTTAGAATTCACAATCCTATATGACCTTGGGGTATTTTCCACTCCTATCATTCGTCCTGGTTCCCAAATACCTTTTTCCTGAATTACTATTCTATCTCCAGGCTTAAAGCATGCCTGATACTTTGCTCCTCTGTCATAGTATACTTTTTGTCTCAACTGTCTAGCTTTTAGAGTGTCTCCTACATCATGCGTTTGAGGTTTTATTTGAGACTTGACAACAGGTAAAGGTGACCGTAGTTTACGTGACATAAGTAATTCAGCTGGTGACACATTTATGCCTGACACTGGAGGATTTCTATATTCTAATAGTGCACCTCTGATGTTAATACCTTCCTCTGCGGTTTTCTTAATCATTGCTTTAGAAATACCTACTGCTTTTTCTGCTAAGCCATTTGATTTCGGGTATTTAGGACTAGATGTAATTACTTCAAAAGACCACTTGTTTGCAAATTGCAAAAACTCAAAATTTGAAAAAGGCATGTTGTCAGAAATTACATATTGAGGTACACCATGAATACTAAATACAGAAATTAAACCCTCTTTAATCTCTTTAGCAGTTTTGTTTTGAAGGGGAATTATTTCCAGTCATTTAGAGTAATAGTCCATCAATGCTAGGTAGTTATGGCCACTAACCTCAAAAATGTCTACACCTATTTTCTCAAAAGGTAGACTTGTCAATTTGTGTGGAATTAAAGGTTCTTTTACTTCAGACCTGCTGAATTTTTCACAAGTTTTACAATTTGCAACGAAGTTCTCTACGTCCCTATTGATACCAGGCCAGTAAAGTAACTGCCTAATTCTTTGTTTAGTTTTTTCTATACCTAGGTGTGATGCATGTGCTTGAAGGAGCATGTTCTTTTAAAGACTATTGGGTACAATAATTTTGTCACTCAAAAACAACATGCCATTGTGAAGAGTTATATCTTGTCTATGAGACCAGAATGATTGAGCACAAGGACTAACTTTGTCCTTAGATGCAGGCCAACCTTCTAAAAAATATTTAGAGACTGTGTTCAATGTTACATCATTTTTTGTTTCAACCTGAAATTGAGTGATTCTAGTATTACTCATTGCTACATCTAGACTTAGACCGTGTACAATTTCGTTATGGGTCTTGGTTTCTGGTTGACTATTGGGTAAGTATGACCGTGATAACAAATCAGTAATGAACATTTTTGTGCCTGGAATGTATTCAACTTCAACTTTGTATCGTAAAAGTCTTAATTTGAGCCTTTGAAGTCTTGGCGTTATCTTATGCACATCTTTCTGAACAATCGACACTATAGGTTTATGATCAGTGAGTATTTTAACCTGAACTCCATAGACTTACTGGTGAAACCTTTCTAATGCAAAACAAATGGCTAAAAATTCTTTTTCAATTTGTGGGTAACATTTTTCAGTGTCTGTCAAACTACGTGATGAGAAAGATACAGGCTGGCCATTCTGCAACAAGCAGGCGCCAAGGCCATTCTGAGATGCATCTGCCTGTATAGTTATAGGTTTGACATATCAAACAATTTTAACACAGGAGAATGAGAAATAAATGCTTTCAACTTTTCAAATGCTGCTCCATGATCTGGTGTCCAATTCCAAGGCACCTGCCCTTTTGTTAGTTGTCGTAATGATGCAGTTAATTCAGACATATTAGGGATAAACCTAGACAAAAAATTAACCATCCCAAGTATTTTGAGAAGCTCTTTTTTGTTTGTTGGAGCCTTCAGTAAAGTTATTGCTTCAACCTGATTTGTATCTGGACTTACACCCTGTTCACTGAACTGAAGTCCTAGGTACCGTACTTGATGAACCTTAAATTGTAACTTAATTACATTAAACCTCACACAATTTTTCCGAGCTCTTTCAAGTACTTGAGCCGAGATAGTATCGTGTTCCTCTTCATTACAGCCAGCTACTATCAAGTCATCAAAATAAACACTTACACCATCAATGTCACCAAATAAATTCGTATTAAATCTTTGGAATACCTCTGGAGCAGTTGACAAGCCAAACGGTAATCTCTTGTATTTGTATTTACCAAAGGGTGTGATAAAAGTACAGATTAACTGCAGGAACAACATTATCTTTAAGGACAATATCATATTCTTCTGGATAACACCCTATTCCTTCAAAAAGATATTTGTTTTCTGCAACAAAGCTTGACTTTACATCATTACATACCTTTAATACTGATGTGTTAGTAGAACAACTGTGTTCAACCACATCTATATTTACACTATTCGACCTGGTTATTAACTTCATTACTTTACAAGCATTCAGACCCAGTATAGGCACATTAGTAGTGTCAAGTAGAATAAATTTGACTTGCCAGTTTGCCCCATTAACACTGCATTGTAATGTTACGAAGCCGCATGCTCTGAGTTTGTCATTTGTATAACTAACAATGGTTATCTTTGCCGGTTGAACTGTAGGTTTTGTCACAAAATTTATCTCATTGAAAATACTAGTAGGCATTACATTACAGTCAGCTCCTGTATCTAACTTAAAATCAATTACCTTGTCACCTATTTTAACAGCCTGTTTCCAGCTTTTAGAGAGATGCTTATTTGTAGACATTGATTCCACATAAAACTCACTAACATTAAGGGTTTGGAGCTCATTTACAGCTTGGTGTGGACTACTTTGTTTGCATCCTGCCACAAAATGATTGAGTTTGCCACATCTGTTGCACTGCTTACCATAAGCTGGACACTTTCCACGTCGATGCTTGTATCCACATTTGCAACAGTCAAATGATGGAGACACCTCACCATCATTGTTAAGTGAAGATTTCATACCAGGATGTTTATTAATTTTTCTTCCTCTGATGACATCAACATTTGCAGTTTCTTCACATTGAACATTCATCTTCAGTGTCTTCTGTTGGAGTTTGCTTATTTCTGCAGCGCGGCAAATGTCCGTTGCTCTACGAAGTGTAAGATCAGCTTCACGTAGGAGTCTTTGTTGTATTACTTCGTCATTAATTGCCACAATAATACGATCACGTAGCAATGACTCTTCTTGATCACCAAAATTACAATTTTTTACTAATTTTTTAAGATCATTAAAAAAATTATCGAACAGTTCATTCATTTGTTGCGTTCGTGAGAAAAACTTGTGACGATCAATAACAACATTCGAACGTGGCTTAATATATTCTTCAAATGCAGCACACACTTTACTCAATGTAAAATTTTCCTCTTGAAGAGTAAAGTTGTTATAAACTTCCAGAGCATTTTCATCAATACAATTAAGAAACATGACTATTTTGCGTGATTCTGATGTTGACTCCTTGCCTGACACTGTGACAAAAATTTCAAATTTGAAAAGTTTCCAGTTGGCGACTGCATTTTCGTCCAAGTTCAGTTCCTTAGGTGGTCTGAACGTCTCCATTTCAAATAAACTAATTCAACAGGCCTCAGAAACACTTCTGACACCATGTTTGTTTCTTATTTAAATAATAATGCAGCATCCATGTCAACTACTAGTCACTTTATTCATCCATAGATGACATCCCTATGTTGATGTTGCACTTAATATAAATATGAACAATGTAAATACATGTTTCCAACATTGACATATGTTACAACATATAAGGCAGGGTCGTTGATTGTGAGATTTCCTGCTATGAATTGTAAAACGGTTTCCAATAATGTTTTTTGAACAATCAGGCAACAGATTTATTGTGTATAAATGTCACAGTCAAAAAATTAACAGTAAAATTGGTACAGTCTGATCGGGTACAACTAAATATTTTTGTGGAATTTGTGAGCTTTAGTTGAATTGAGTGCAAATACTTAGATGTATATATGTGTGGTGGCTGTTTTGCAGGGATAACTCTATCAGAAGATCTACAGTATTGTTCGAGATCAACCTCTTAATTTCTGCATCCAATGATGGTGAAAATGACCTTTTCTAACACCAACGTGCCACAAGCTTCTGTGTAGTTAAGTTCTGGCTAGATTCAGTTTCTTGCAATGGAGTACGACCAAGAAACTAAATCTAGTCATGAACTCCCATTGCACAGTTCTTTCAAAGATCAAGTTCTGGCAATTTCATCTGTAATATTAAAGCAGAAATATGCACTGAACCTACTTAATGTAGACAGATGTCACTGCCTAAGAAGATGAAACTTGAACTCAGTTCGGCCCGACAGTGGATCTAATGTACATAAAATACTGTCGGGGTAGGTTTATAAATATATGTTTATTATTTTCCAAGTCTTGAGAATATCATGTTACTAGACAATAAGCTGTATTTATTTAAACAAATGATCAAAATCTTTCTCAGTACACAAGCCTTTTATGATATAAAATAATATTATAGCTTTGTTGCTAATAATTCTGGCACAAATTGTTAACTGAGTTATTATTACAACAATGCATTGTATTGTAACTGTTAAGTCTTGTTTAAAATGTGGAAGTGTTGGTTCATGTGTAGTGACAATTATGTATGATTTTATTTGTTAACGTATATTTATGTATTTTTTGTGTGATTTACTGTGACTAATGCCATGTTTCTAATGTGTATATTTTTTAACAAGAGTTTACCCTTTATATATTCTGTAATTTTATCATAAGTAATCTAATTGTGACATTGATGATTGTTATGTGCATGTACTTGTGTGTTTGTGTGTGTGCGTGTGTTTGTGAGTGCACATGTACATTTTTTTTGTATGAGTATTATTGACAAGCGCTATATCCTTTGTATCAATGGCCATGTAAATTGGATCAAATTGGAGTGGATTTTAAAATAAAATAAATAAAAATGTTCATTTTCAAGCTATAAATAACATTTGCTTACCATTTTCAAAATTTGAATGTCACCTTAACAGTTTAAACTGTTCATTTTTATTTAGTGGCCAGCATGATAATAATTATTACTTTATTTTAGTTTCATTTGTTTTGGACAGCATATAGTTAATTTAATTTTACACATTTTCTGATCATTGTGCCGATTAATGAAAAAAAATATTTTTTTAAAAATATTTTGCTACCTTATTTTTTTTTTTTTTTGTCATTTGGTAATTTTGAATGTAATATTTGTTTGTAATTGTCTTCATTTACATATATTTTATTATTTGTATTATATATTATTTATTAATAATTTGTTTGGTACTACCAGTTTTCGTGAATTTTGTTGCTTTTTGTTGAATCCATGAGTTGTTTGGTCCATTCAGCTTTACTGCAGAAGTATTGTAGTTTTGATCATCTGTGCACATACAGTAGGTTTTGGTTTGTGGCAAGGAAATGGTCAAGAGCTAGATGGGTAGTTTTTGGTCAAAAGTCAGTCCTCAAATCCTTGATGCATTATACAGTAAACCCCTCTTAAGAAGTTCTTACTTAAGAAGTTTTACCCCTAAATGAGTATAAACAGTTTTTAACACATCTATAAACACAATATAAATTTGACCCTTGTAAAAAGTTCTCCTGGCTAAGAAGTTAAAATGTTTTAGTCCCTACAGAAACTTCTAAACAGGGTTTTACTAAATGCAGAGATAATTATTTTGGAGTGCTTCATAATCTGTGAGTGACATGGACCTGGCAAAAATGTGTGACTATTTTACATCATCCAGCTACGCATCTCACTAAAAACTACGTTATTTGTTAGTGCAGTTGTAATTTCAAGAGGCTCGTGTAAATGTATAGAATAATTATTTCAAATTGTTACTGTGGATTGTTGATTGTTACTGACACCAGCTAAGAGGTCTGAGATTCTTAAGTTCTTTTTAAACCTGTTTGACTGTGTACATGTTTATCTGTGACAGTGTAAGTTGCTTGCACGTTTTCAATGTGTTAAATTTAATAAAAAATGTTCTAATTGCCAGGGCTGTTCTATGAAGAAATGTTTTGTTCCTGTTTAAGGTACTACACAAATCAGTTATTAAAATAAATATTTTATTATGCTTATTTTTTATTTTTGGGAACGGCAAGAGTTTTCTTTGTAGTATTTTTCTATCCATACAGCAGGGTACAGTCACTAGACACACACACTTGTAAGTACTGAGGTGGACGAAGAACATTGTAATGACTGACCATAAAATTGAAGTGTAATTTGTGAAACCATTTCGTGAATATGTACTTAAAGAGCACCACAAATAATTTTATATATTTATTGGTTTCGAATGTTAGTCTTTTGATGCACTAAATGTAAAGGTAAATTTATTCATTACCTTTTATGTATCACTCAAATCAAAATTGGTTTAGGCACAATTGAAAACGGCATATTTATACTGTGAACGTATTGCAAAAACTTGCCAAATGCACTTCTAACAATCATCTACATTGGATGTATTATGTATCAAATCCCACTGATTTTTAAAACTCACTGTTATGGAATATCTAAATAGGTAGGTAGACTGTTGAAGTATTCATAGACTGGTACTTTTAGACAAACATACTATTATTAAGGACAAACACATTTTGTTGCGAGGTTACGCAGTGTTTCGCTGGCTTATGTTAAGTTTCGTCAAGCAGCAATAAAGCTGGCCTAAGCCAGCAAAATGCAAAATATCACACATATGCAAAGGAAAATGTGATTGTTCCTTATAATGTACATTCCTGTCCAGAAGTACCTGCCTGTGAGTACATAAAATAATGTTCCAATGTATTTAACTGGTTACCCTAGTTGCCTAAGTCTTCTCCAAATTGTGGAATAAAGGTGTTACATTGCTATGACTGCCAGTAGTGTTGATGTATCAGTGTGTATGCCAGAAT
Organism: Medauroidea extradentata; assembly: GCA_003012365.1. Classification (NCBI taxonomy): domain Eukaryota; kingdom Metazoa; phylum Arthropoda; class Insecta; order Phasmatodea; family Phasmatidae; genus Medauroidea; species Medauroidea extradentata. Next base: position 17,660 of record PNEQ01073698.1, read on the forward strand.
GTGACATAAAATAACTAAATAAACTTTGTCGTTGAAACAGACAATAATGCAATAGTTTTGTATATGTTTAATGTTTTATGAATTATGTATATTAGAGTTGATTTTCCTATTTTTGTCTTTTGTTAGGTGGTCAACGAGTAATTTTGATTACCGCCTTATCTAGAATAATAATTAAAAAATATCTATTGTAACACTAGTGCTTGAGATGTGCTCACTATTCCAAACCACTTATTACTAACTTGCATGCATGTGAAAAATGTAACTGACCCCAAAAATAACCACCTGAAGCTAAAAGAATTATAATCTTTGGAAGATAAACTTTTTTATAGCTTCTTCTCTGATAAATATCTATAAGAACTTAATGTGAAAATGTTTTTAGTTTAAATTATTATTTACTATCAAAAACAAGGGTGCTAGAAAAAAATAGAGCGGGTGTTATTCTGTTTTCTAAAATTAGGAATGAGCACAAATTACTTTTGTATGCCTCATGTTCACTTGTTGATACACATATTTGTCATAATGTTTCTATAGCATATTAAATTATTTATTAATCAATTTCCTTAGGTTTCTATTTATTTAACTCTGGGACTGTACATTGAGCAGTTAATGTTTTATTGTTCTGGCAAGTTGTTTTTGAAATGAGCATTACAGTGATGCACTCGTAATTTTTTTTGGTATGGAACAATTGGTTTTGTTTTTAAGGGGGGAATCCGAATGTAATAGGATCCCAGAGGTTCTCTCCTGTAAAAATTTTAATTAAAAAGTGCAAAATGGGGCTATGTAAACATTTTTCGTACCTAAACTGGAAGTCTTTCAGGTGACATGGAAATTATTATTGTCCGAAAACCAGTACACGAATTTGGTTCAGTGTGGTTTGAAAAATTTTAAATACGTCTTTTGCATGTTACTCACATTAATAAATGAATGAACTAACATTGAAAATACTATTGTATTATTTTTAATTATGCTAATACTATGTGCTACTGATTTATGACATTAGGGATGTGTGACCAGACCTGCCCCCTTTTCCCTTAGCCATCTGCCAAAGACTCCCGAGGAAAGCCCCCTCGCCATACAGTGCTGAGCAGGAGGGTGGGAGCAATGTGTGGCGGTTTTGTTTGAATAAATAGAGTGCATTTTTTATAATGTTATTATCGAGCTTAAATTAAGTGCTTCATATAATGTCTGTATAGTATTTATGTATGTCTTTTTAAACACACCGCTACACAAGTAAAACAAGCAGTGTCCTGAATGCCCGAATACTCTATTTAAAGTCAAAGGAATTTAATTTTTAAAAATATCTTTAATATTTTCCTTTTATTTTCAATTGACGACATTCAATAACTTACACGTTTTATCTCCTACATTATATATACATAGCCTTCCACTGGTTAATAGAAATACTTCGGAAATAGTTATCCCATATAAGGTGTTCCTCAAGAGTAATAATGTTTTTTACTATTTTTCAAGTACTAATTTTCGTTACGTAACATTCATAAATTTTTATGATAGTGTTAATGTGTATGAATTAGTTTTTGCCTCATAAAGCTACCCCCTTCTTTCGTGGGGGGTTTGGCTTCCCATCAGCGGCTGCCATTGGAATCGAAGGGAGATGGTTAGAGGAGATGGACGTGTTTTCGGCCCACCCTGGGTCTTTCATCAATTTGCTTGATCCAGGAATATTCAACCCCAGCTGGGCACCACATCCAGGGGTTTATCAAATTTCATGTCATTTTTTCCACTGCTAGCCTTGCACACTCTTTACTGCTACACCTACTAGAGGGTTTGGCAGCAGATCTACTTCACTGTCTGGCCTTCTCCACATTTCAGTTGTATTGTTGCTTTTTTGTAGTGAGTAAATAGCATATATACTCCCCATCTTTTATTGACTTGGTGGTTGGTCACCCCATCCCCAGTGATATTTCAATTATGTATTAAGTACGAGTGTATTGTGGTGTGGAGACTGGCCTTGACAAGTCTCTGAAAAACTTCTATTTGGAGGGTGCAAGAACCGCTTGGTAAATGAGCCTGCCCCATGGTCGTATGCCTGTAGACCCTGGGATCATCACCAATATCTATCTCGTCTCGGCTGTCCCTGCTAGCCTACCTATTCCAAAAACCGTAACACCCATATCCTTTTCGACAAATATAATGAGTTATTCTTGCCAGTATTTTTTAAATCCTCGAGCCCCTTCCCTAATCCCTCCCACCCCCTTGTCAAGGCTAGGTTGCGGTGTCTGGCCAACAAGAACATATAGTTTGACTATAGACACCATCACATGTTTTTATGCTGTAAGTCATTATTATTTACTAGTGCATGTTTTATTATATTTTTAATTTTGCTGCTTGTACACGTTATTCACATTAAGTAAATGTATGAAGTGGAGTAATGATGGTTTCGTAAGCTTATACTAGCTCCTGTGCTACTTATATACTTTAGGGAGCAAGAGCCCATAGTTTACTTCAAGAGCCAGTACTTTGAACCTGCCCCTTAAAAAATTAATGTTGTATGAAGTGGATACCCAAGGACCAGGGTACCAGACTCAGAATTCATACTTGTAAGGGGGAAACTGTACGCAATCAACGTACCCTAAAAGACTATGTGAATTGAGGCCCAACGATGGAGAAGTGCCAGGATGAGGGAGAACAGGAGATCCCTGCGGAAACCTGCTGACCAGCAACATCGTCCACCAGTGCCTTCATCACAGTTTGTGTGCACAAACAGCATGGTTTTGTTCACTTTACAAGTGGCGTGCTACACTTCAGGCTTTATGATACAGAGGCAGTAACAAAAAACCAGCAGATAGTTGCAATAAAAAAAATTAAAACAATAGTGTAACAGTAGCATGAAGTTAGGCAAATGCCATGCTGATAATTCTTAACACTGGCCACTGTGTTACATTTTTTCACCTATCGTGGCGAAATATATATATATTATCTAAAAGTTATTGCAAAATTTATTAATTCCAGATGAGCCATTGGTGTATCACCTTTATTGATTCCACTAACAATGTTATAAAATCACTAGAATGTTACGCTGCTATTTTGTTGAAGGCTCAAATTGAATTTTGACATATTGCAGCCGAAGATATTTCAGTAAGGGTGGGAGCAACATTTTTTTTCTACAAAAAAAACCTTGCTATAGGACATTGCCTGTTACAGGCTGCAATATGGCGCTGTTGAATTTAGTAACACACAGAGAAAAACTGTGAGCATTGTTCTTTCACACCTTGGTCATGACATCAAAGCCACCTTTTAGATAAAACAAGATCGGAACTGACGCCACACAGCAGTAGATCACCCCACATATATGGTCTTCCAAAAATCCATAAGCCCGACATGCATCTGCGCCCGATCATCAGCTGCTGCAATGCTCCATGCCAAAAACTATCAAAATATCTCCTGAAAATTGTTGAACCCCTCGCAGGCCAGACACCAACTTTTGTCAAAGACTCTAGTCATTTCATATCCATAGCCAAAACTTTGAAAATAGAAAACACTGACGCCCTAGTGAGTTTTGATGTCCAAAGCCTTTTCACCAATGTACCTGTGGCTGAAACTCTCAACATTGTCAAGGCCAAGTTGGAAGCTGACCCAACTCTAAAGGACAGAACAACAATACCAATTCCATCCATCATGGAAATTATTACCCTTTGTGTCACCACGACATATTTCCAGTTTAATGACAGTTTCTACCAACAGATGGCATGGCAATGGGCTCTTCATTTTCACCATTCATGGCGAACATATTCATGGAGAATTTTGAGCAGGAAGTACTTAGCAAAAGCAATACCCCTCCTAAAATCTGGCTTCGTTACGTAGACGACACTTTCACTATCTGGCAACATGGACCTGAAACCCTGGAGGAATTTGTGAACTTTCTAAACTCATTGAGGCCATCAATCAAGTTTACATATGAAACAGAATCCAATGGCAGCATTCCTTTTTTGGACGTACTAGTTAGCAGGGAAAACAGCAGTCTGGAAACTAAAGTATACAGGAAACCTACACATACAGGCCAATACCTACATTTTGTTTCCAACCACCCTAAAAGCACAAAAAACTGGCATAATTCGCACACTAGCTAACCGAGTTGAGATTATTTGTTCCAACAAGAAATCTGTACTGATAGAACACAACCAAATAAAAAAGGATCTCACAGCCAATGGTTACCCGGCAAACACCATCAAACAGCACATGAAACCTAACAGAACACTTAAGCCCACAGAAACTGAAAAACCAGCAGGAACCCTAGTTATTCCGTATGTTAGAGGCCTTTCGGAAAAAAAAAAAAAAAAAAAAGACGTCTGGGAAACAAATACGGACTTCAAACAGCATTCCGATCCAAATCCACTATCAAAAGTATGGTCACCAGGGTAAAACCAGCCACTGAAAAACTACAAACTCACAACTGTGTACATCATATACCCGGCGAATGTGGTAATATGTATATTGGAGAAACTGGCAGAGCTCTTTCAACACGCATCAAAGAACATAAAAACAATTGCAAGAAAGTCGAAACCCAAAAATCTAGATTGGCCGAACATGCATGGGAAAATAGCCACAAAATTCTTTGGGAAGACTCGAAACCTCTTACATGGGAAACTGACAAAATTAAAAGAAAAATCAAAGAATCAGCAATAGCAATATTTTCAGTCAACAGAGTATTGAATTAAAAAATATGTGGATCCCATTGATTAAGAGAGAAACAACTTTACAGCACAAAACAAAAACACACACTCAACCCATCACAACCAATCAGAGTCAATCTATGCTGCGCGACCAATCAGGAGACAGCTCGTCTCCCATTGGCTGAGCAGGATAAGTGGGCCGACCTTATATATACCCATGGTTTGTTGTAACACTGTATTCGCTCGTGCTGGACTCCGGACTGTGCACATCTCGTCGGAACGCGCGCCAAGTGACCTGTCGGCTGGGGGGATCCCGAGGTGCCAAGGGGCGAAGTGTGGCGAGCCCACTGGCAGGATGCAGCAGCGTGGCTTGCTGTCGGGATGTGTACATAAGGAGTTCCAGGTGCAGTGACCATCTGCGACACGACGCGTCCCTGGGTGGCGGATAAGGGATCCCAGCTTGCTGGGGTGGCTGGAAATACCCAATACCAGCCCGCGGACCAACTGGCGGGAGTCGTTGAAGTGTCATCATGGGTCGTTGTAGTAGGAAGAGTAGGTGGACCTGAAGTCTG
>PNEQ01073699.1:0-22765 GCA_003012365.1 Medauroidea extradentata
ATATATATATATATATATATATATATATATATATATATATATATATATATATATATATATATATATATATATATATATATATATATATATATGCTTTGAAAATTTGTATTCATTTTGGTACAAAGTTGGTAAGTGGTAAACTTATTTAATTTTCATTTTAAACCAGTTATAGGCATTTTGGGATAAAGTGAGCATTAAAAAAATCAATTTTTGATAGATCATTAGCTGTTACTGCAGTTAATTTAACATTAACAATGGGTGGTTGCTATACTCCTTGTATGGTTGGCAGAGAATTACTGAATGTATTTATGTGTATTTATGCTATTTAAATACAACAATGCTGAAAACTTTAATGAAATCTACCTACTCTTGGTGGCGACTCGTGGGTACTAAAGTCGGTGACGTGGCTGAGCATTTGAGAAAGGTGCACTTACACCCCCCCCCCCCTCCCCCTGGAAAAATTTAGATTTCTGTGTGCAAAATGATCTATTTAAGCAGTTTTCATTTCTGATCATAAAATATACTGGTGGTATTAATTTCAATAATTTTTTTTAATTTTATTGAGCAAAGAATTTAACATACCTTTATCAAACCCAGAGACATGTATTGAGTGAGCAAGAGTTAGCCTTTTTAATGCCAATATGTAATCAAGTCAGATTGTGCCAAATATCAGCAAGCAGGTGTAAAATCCTTAAAAAGTTCTCATTTTCCTGGTGAATCTTGTATGGCAGGGTTATCATGTTAACAGCATGAAAGGTAGGGTGTTGTGGTGATGCGCAGTGTTGTAAGGAAGGTGGTTGTGTTGCCCCAAGGAGCGGTGAGCCTGGTGCTGGACTCTCTGGATGACATCCACTGTCTCCAGGAAGCCCTGCTCACCGACCGTGACTTCCTCCACTCGGTGCTCGAGGATAGGCAACTACACGCGCTGCTGGAGGTGAGTAGCGTGTCAGTGATGCTGAAAAAGTGTGTCCACGCCATTGTCAATGTTATTGTCATGTTCAGTGCGACTTGCATACATTTCAAGCCCTGTTAACATCTTAGCCTTTCCTGCAATTCTGAATACACCTGACTGTGTCATTTGTAACATTACAGAACTTTTATGTAGTGTATGTAACTATGACTGAGAGGTCAGTACAGCATTGGCATAGCGTGATATTGTGCTATGGTAACACCAATGTCTCTTTGACACAGAAACACTCATAATTTAATGGGGGTCCAGGGGTTTCTCCCCCGAAAAAATTTGAAAATTTAAAGTAAAAAAAAAACCCTGATTTGAATTATGGGTGTTTGTGCTGTGTACAAATATCAAATACCGTTATAGTTTACTGTGGACTTTTCTGAAAGGGCATAAAATTCCAAGCAACTTTAAACTCTTAGAAATTTTACTAGAAATTGATCCTTCAAAAGTTATTGCCGTTAAAAATTTTTGGTGTTTATTTTAAAGATACGTAGATGAGTTCGGCCAGCCCGGCCATGGTGCCGTGGGGGCGACACCGATAGGGGTTCATAGAGGGTACTTACTGCAAGGTGTGCGGCTGGCAATGTCCGATGCCAAGACTTTATTTAATATAATTTTTATTTTAATAACTATTCAGTAAAATAGTAAAATACGTCTTTGTGCTCAGCAGAATTTTGCAAATTTTTCGGTAATTTTAGTTTATTTTTTATCCAGACCAGTTATTTGATCTTACTAGAATGTTATAGAACATTTTACCGGAAGGTAGGCCGCCATGGTATCTTGGGACACCATTGCGGTTGCCGTAGCTGGTCACTTGTTCTTGACTGTCGAGGAAGCCGGACGTGTGCCGCGTTGTGCGAGGTTAGCTTGTGGTAAACCGAGGGACGCGAAGGAAAGACATGGGGCCGTGATGGAAGGCGGTGAAAATACTTGCTAGAACTCTTCATTATTAACTACAGTAGTTTTGATTTTTTTAAATGTAAATTTACAGCCATATCAACCGCGTGGACGGTCCTCTATCAGTTACAATTTAGTTTAGCACTTGCTACGGTTCTTTTGAGTTTTGTTTCGTTTTGGTTCAGTTATCTTTCTATTTAATGTTATGTTTATGTACAAGAAGATTGTATGTACCGATGTAAGCACGGCTGCGTGAATTTTTGTGCAAAAAAGGTAATAAATATGGGCTGTTGATTGAACCACGTGTTTAACTGCCGTTCTGCATGCGTCCACCCTTCGTTACCAAGAAATCCTGAGATAAGAGTAGCTCACCGCTGAGGCAGAAGCATCTACGAGGACTGATCAGTTTACAATTTTTCTTAGTTGGACATTGTAATAGAACACGTGGGCAGCAACTAGTGGGAGCCTAGCACTCTAAAGGCCAAACTGGTGTTGCTCAGGACCGAGGGGACAAGAAAGAAAGTAAGAGAAACACCCTGGCTGTCAATTTACTATACTAAATACCATTATTTACGTGAATTATCCTATTGAAATACAACTACTGTAAAATAAAATCAAATAAAGTCGATTGTCTGTATTTCACATATTTTAAAACTCTTATTTATGATTTTGTATAGGTACCTACAGACTGCATAATTTGACTTGGTAAATGCCAATACAAAGTGACACCACCGGGTTATTGGACAGTTTTCGTTGTTTGCACACTGCTTCTAGCCATCGTCTGCACAGCATACCTTGTAGTTCATGTAGTTCAAAATTCCACAGGGGTATGGCCTAAGTAGCTTTGCTAGGAAGTGTTTTTTGTTTACTGTTTATCCATCGTGCAGTCAACAAAAATTTTGAAATTTATAGACGGTTACATTTTGCAATCCATTGATATGTAATGTGGTACAATCTGTTTGTGTAATGGCGTGTATGTATTAGTAATTTTTTTTTAATTTAAAGAATATTGTTAACATTGTCTGGTATACAAGTGGTACATGCTGGGGAAAGCCACGGACAACATGGGTAGTAATATAAATGAGGATTTATGACAGTCAGATTTTTATGTAGTTTAATCAGAACCTTGTCACTGGTGAATACAAATTAAAAAGTTCCTATCTCTATTTATTTGAGACAAAAATTTTAACTTGTGTTCATACGACTATACTTTTTCCCCATTATCGAAATAAATGAAGTCAAATTTGAATTCATCTCACAAGAGGTGCGTCTTCCTTTATCACATCGTACATCGCGGGTATTACTGTACTGTTATTGAGAGTTCACTCTCAACTGTACAGAATTTGTCTGCTTAATAATGAAGACCAGTACAAACTTGTTTCTTTAAATTCATATCAGGATAATGTCATTGTGTAACACTTTGTTGTGTCCACTTCTTATATTGTTTTTATCACCATTTACATTAGGCATCAAGCTGTGTCCGTAGTTTTTTAGTGACTGTAAAACACTGCTGGTATGAAAATAGTTTTTTTATTATGGTAATTTTTTTTTACTCTAAACTAGTTCACAACCGAAGTTCTTGGCTTTAGTATGCACTCTGCAGTAAATTAATGTTGTGTGCATAGTTTTTGTGCAAATATGACTTTGTTTGACTCAAACAGGACACATTCTTGATAATACACGTTCTATCCATTCTGGCATGGTCAGGCATTGCATCAGAGTGTAGTATCTCAGAAGATGGCAGTATTGGTCACTGGTGACTACAGTCTATACCATGTAAGAATTCTGTATTTTGTTAGCCTATGTTACAAATATTTGTAACATGTGCCACACACGTGTCAGAATAATGTGCCATTTAAAATCAACCAGACGTGATCGCATGGCCTGATGAAGCAATAGTGTAAGCCCTGAACAACAAATTGGTTGACTTCCATCGCAGACGTTAAAAATATGTGTATTATTCATGAAAAAAAGTAAGAATTTGGAGCTAACGGTAATATAACAACACTGTTCCGTATCCAGCGTATTGTATTAATGCTTGTATGTATATTTTATCTAAGTTAAAAGATGTTTGCTTGCACTGTCATATGCAGTTTGTTGTAACCAAATAAGCTACTATTATTCGTACTTTTTAGGTGTCAAGTATAAATAAAAAAAGCAGAAGTAACAACTACTGTATAAGTTACCCATACACGTTTGTTTATTTTTGGTAATGCCCTTGACTGTTATAACAATTTTGAGCATACCTAGGAAAATATAAGATAAATTGTGTTAAATCTTGAATGAATGTATTAACTCAACATCTGTAGAGTAGGCTATTTATGAATGTAATATGAAATAATTTTCTATTAACACTGCCCACCTAACCCTAGTAAGATTAATGTGCAGCCAGTATTGAAATTAATTTACGTACTTGTCTGATATCTAAAAAAATAACCAAAAGAAAATAACAACCATTTTTGGATTTTATTGCAATCATAATGTACCTGAACTGATGACATGTTTTGATGGTCAGCTGGAAAGCACATGGTGGTGGAAGGATACATGATGTTTTGTTTTCATTGACCTACTTTTTTTATGATCTGTCAAATAATTTAATTTTTATACGGTATGGATTTTGCATTAGTAGTGTGAATTTAATAAATAATGTCTTTGAATGGTTGTTGCTGCGGGTGTGTGTTACCGACTGAATTGTTTTTGTGGACTTAAATGCCATTGCGAGTCAATTCTGTTAAGTCACAGAAGACTCCACAATAAAACAAAAAGTGAAAATGAACAGTCAGTAAATGTATTAGCTGTAGTCAACAAACAAACAACTTGCATACAGTGGAAAAGGAATATAGACAGTCGTATGGGTTTTGTGCTTGTCGACTAAAGCTAATATTGGCTTGTCTGTTTTTAGTTTTTTGTTTGTGTTTTCTTCGCATTTTCTTCCACTTTGATACGTTAGCTTGAATCGACATAGGTGTATATAAATGGTTCAGGCTTTTATCAAAAACTCTTTATTTACGCATCATTCTGAATGGAGAGTGATGAAACAAGAGGTAACAGGTTACTAAGGTATTTTTGGGTGGATGGCATCTCTTTCTTATTTTATACACTTTATGTACAATGCTTTTGTTTTTACTTTAGTCCGATGTAAACAAACAAGGTCAGGATTATTCCACAGCAAAAGCCAGCAATTAGTCACTGTCTGAATTGTTGGTGGGAGGCTACAAGTAAATCTAATTACAATAGACATAACACAAATTACTCTCATGTATTAACATGTATGTGTATTTACGTTCCTAGTCACTTTTCTGGCAAATCGTCATAAGCATTTATAACAGCAAGCACTTTATTTATGTTGGGACTTCATTCTGCAAGAAAAACTAGTGAACTTTATTATGCACAGCAGTTTTTTTTAAACATAACTGTCACACTTATCGAGCTAAGGTTTTTCCCGTGTTCTCTTTTTTCAGTTGTCGCAAGCTTTCCTCTTCTGGAATTGCTTTTGTGCACTGCACTGAAAATACTGGCAGCAAACACACCTGTCATCTCAGCTGTTATAGCAGCCAATTGCTTCACAGACAATGTCTGAAGCTGTTGACAAAGATAATTAAAAACATTTAGAATAATTCTCTTTTAATTTCACACTAATGGTTTTCCTGGAGCTTATTTCACGGCACCAGCAAACATTTCTTGACCTCAACTTGCCATGCTGCTCATTTGAAACTGTCAAGTAAAAGTCCTGACTCATCAACACGAAAGAACGACACCTTGTACAAACTGTTCACTGCTCATGGCGCATGCACTGATTACAGGTAACGACTGACCTAATGCAGCATGGAAAATTATATGTAGCCTATAAGATAGTCTACATCTGGTTATAAAACGGTGTTTGTCGTGCGAGATAGAAATTTCATTCCTTGTTATGAAATGGACATGAAATGATTGAGTCTTATAAATGGGAACTACTTTCACATACATATTGCCACAGGGCTTGTTAGATGACCAACCACGAACGATTAACCTTCATGTATTTGTTGGCATGAGCTGTAGAGTAAAGGGAGTGAAGTATCATGTTATTCAGTCAATACTAATCATAAACTTGAGCTGCCATTGCAAGTTCTGCCGATTGTATCACAAAACTGTAATTCTTAAAGATCACTTTTGGCTGGCATAGAGCTTGAATTGCTGCATTTGTTAAAGAAGACAAAATACTTTAAATTATAGTTGAAAAATCAAAGTTTTAAATGGAGTAAAAGCCTTTTCCTGCTTCTTCATATTCTACACTTACAAAATTTGATGGGGTCGGTATGTAGCTACATGAACTATCCTAGTTTTCCTTCAATTTTCTTACTATAATTGTTTATTCACATCGTGTACCAGGTAGGAGTACATAGTTTGAAAACCAGTTTTTAGCCTTTTTTAGAAGTACTGGAAGACAATTCAATCAGATTACCATTCACCATGATGCCATATATGGTTTTGAAACCTATTGCATGTTATCAGCAGACATACTACACTTTTCTTGAGCTGTCTAGGAAGGAACATTGTCTTTGTAATAAATTTAGTGTGTTATAAAAATCTTCAAACACCTTTTGCATAATCCTATTGTTGGGATCTAGGGTAGGGAACAATAGGGGCTAGAAAAAGTTAATAGGATATGGGAGGGATGAAGAGTCAGGGGGATAGATCTTAGTACAGTATGTCATTAAAAGGTTGACAAGAAGTCCAACATCATTGCAAATACACCTCAGAATTACTGAGGGCTGACACAACTACTAGGGGCAGAACCCTCTTCTCTCGCTATCTTTCTCTCTACCTGTATCGCTGCGCACACATCCTCCGTGTATAACACAGGGTTTCTCGACCCCTCAGAACTGGTGTACCTAGCACTCAGCTGCACTATATTTTCGCTATCCAGGAGCTAAACAAGAGAAAAGGAAGGGTGGGGTAAGCACGTAACAGCTTTTTTTCCACCCGGCGATTATTGAATTCCAAGCGTGCTTGTCCCACTTGTGTCCCAACAATCACCAGATAGTGCCAACGTATCATGCACCACCCTCCCATCCTCTCTACTCGTATACATTTGGCTTGCGCGCTGTACACACTACCAGGCCACTGCCCTAGACAGCTGGCAAAAACTTACAACTCACAAACTAGCTATCTGTTGCGCAAGCTAACTTCCTGGGGAAAGATACTCTAAAGAAAATTATAGGCAAAACGTTAAAACTTAAAAAAAATTACCATAACAAAAATTAGGTTCAAATTTTAGAAAGGGAAAACATTGCCTGTAAATAAAAGTATGTATTAAAAAATTTAAACCCTAAATTTTGCCTTTGTTACAATATTAAAGCTTTAAAAATGAAATAAATAGTTTTATTTTAATGTTCAACTCATAACTGTTTTTAAAGGTTTTATTTGATATGTCATAAAATGAACCCTTTTTTAAATGCAGGATTACATCTGAAGGTACCATTGATTTTGAAGAGATACAGGAGAAGTTTCCAGCCAAACTGATTACAACACAGCCATGTAACTAAGATGTTGGCATAAAGGAAAGAAATGATGGTCCTCTATGAAAGGCTGGCTATATTTTATAAAAAAATGTATATTGGTGTAGTGTACCCTGAGCAGAGGTATCGTATGGTGTGGTGTCGCAGCTGTACGACCGCATCTCCAGCAAGGTGGTTAGTCCAACACGAGCGCCACCCAGCGATGCGATGCAGAAGTGGCGTGAGGTGTGCGACGTGCTACGGGAGTTGGAGCCACCGTGCCCTGGGGAGGAGGATAGCAACTTGAGCGAGCTGCGAGACATCCTCTCCAAGCCACATGTCAGGGTGAGTCTGCCACTTTTTCTCCTGGTCTTACCATTAATTTTTGATATTACTTATCTTTTAACTCTGATTGTGTATTGTAATTTTGATTCTGCTATAAAAGGTATTATTTAGTAGTTACTGTCTTATATGGTTATTTTAATTTTTTTTATTGTATTTATCAAACTTACTACCTAAGTAAAATTTTTTTATGGTATGCAAAATGCATATCAGTGAAAATATTTTGTGACTACGGTCAAATATTTTATTTTACAGTTTTCTGTGAATGAAGAAGAAATCTTGCGAAATGCTCATATGATTGGAAAAAGTGAAAATTATGATGGCTGAGCAGTAAAGGAGTCGGAAAAAACGTGAAATTGGTGTGAAGTGTAGATGAGTGTAGATTCAAGAAGTATAGTAAAAGAGTTTTTCCATATTAATTAAAAAATGCATCTCTTGCTACTTCTTCTGTGTTTGGAAATTTCTTCAGATGACACAATTTGTGAGAGATGGTGGAAAATTGCGAAAATTTTTCTGCTAGTGTACCTTATTCTCCAAATCATTGTAGACGTATGATTGAACGACAGTTAGTGGTCACAATTTAGCTGTTTACAGACCTATTAGGGACATTCAGATGTAGCACACCAGAATTAGCATTGGCTCAGGCAAATAGGGACTGGCAAGTAATGAAAATAAGTATTGGAAGTGAATACATTACGCTTCAGCCTTGCAATCAACCTTCACCGTGATAAATATCCACCCGTGACTATTGTCTGTAAAGTATAAGTTTGCTTGATTTGACATTTATTTTGCGAGATAAATTTGTGTAAATGGGATTACAGAGACCATGTTTTTCTGGGTAGTCAGGGATGTTTTAAGGTCTACACAACATAGCTTCCAGGTTCTTTCTCAGAAGAAAAATGTCAAAATCAGGCAAACATGAACTGTATAGACTATATTTCTGTAGTTTTGGCAAGCTGTGCAATTACATTAAGCTTGCTGTCCGCGATGCGATGGGAGTCCCACAGAAGGGAGGTTTTGTTACATTTTCCATATACTGTAGTTCCACGTTAAATGTTATAAACACAGGCAGTGCATCCACACTTGGATGCTTCAGTAAACTTGCTTTATCCAATCACATAGACAATGTATCTACGCCTGGGTGCTTCAGCAAACTTGCTTCATTCAATGGACCCCTTGACTGAAAAATGGAATTCAGTTAAATGTACTTAAATATTAAATTCAACACATGGGATAATGATTTTGAATATAATTTTTTATCATAAATGTGTTTATTAATTAAAAGCAAAATAAAATGGTGAAAATAGTAGCAGATGTGGTCTCTGATGTAAACTACTTTTGATTGGTCCACGTCACAGGCCAGTTCTAGACTATAAACAATACAGTTTCCAGTGCTTTACAGTGTAATGGATAATTTTGTAATTAACTATGGCTGCAGCTGATGGATACGTGTAAGTTAAGTCAGGCAATCTACCTAAAGTTAATATTTTCATGGTTTGGGAATATTTAAAAATAAATGTGTGCTTTAATATTCCTGAAGTGAAAGGTGCCAAGGCTAAAAGCTACATTTCAAAATAGGCTTGTTCTGCTGAAGTCTAAATGGTTTGCAACACACTTGAAAACTTTATAAAGTTTAATGTGAACATTTTTACTAAGGCAAAATAAACATTAATATACAAAACCTTCTTATGACAGCATGTTAGTGGTGAAGTTTGGTTAGGCCCATGTTCATATGTAACAACATAGAACGCTTTAACATAATATGTGTTTGATACCCACAAAAAAGTATTACTTGGAGTGATTCAAAATTGTTTTATAAGCTCTATATTCTTGACAGTATTGATAAATAATGTATAAACTTCTCACCTAAGCCTACTTGCTGTCTCAGGCCTACACAATTTATCATAGAACCACTGAATTCCACCATAACCTGCACATGAATGGCCCAATCTATTTTATTAACGTAAGGAATTTTGTACCTCGTTTTCTTCAGTAATTTATTTGTTTAGTTAACATTGTTAGTAAGACCTTATCACATTATATTTCTTAGAAAGTAACTTCACCAAGAAATTAATGAGCATTAAATAATATAAGAGCTAGAGTAATTTTGTTTTATTATTAGGCGTACATATTCATTAGTAGGTTAGGAACCGAATGCTTATAGTTGGGGCCAAGTAAAATTTCAAGTTTGACTTTACTTCTTTTTTAGCATAACACTACTATCTTTTTTAGCATAACACAGGGGTACACATAAAAACGTAGTATTTGTTTTGCAATAAATGCTGCCAAAACCAGTAGTAGAGACCAAATTAAGCCAGACTTAATAGCCCTAGGCTACGGCATGACTTGTTTCAAATTAAATGTGTGACTATATAAAGTTTAGGCAGTCATATTTTCAGTATTTTTTGTAAAGTCGACCGTGTTAACAGCATGAGAGCATTTGGTTCGCGGTAGCTATAGTGATTTGCACGTCATAAATTTTAACATGTAACAAACAGTTCTGGTGGAACAGATAGCATGGATAATGGTGTCTTTTCTGAACACAAGGTCAACTAGGGATGCTTACTTTAAAATTATCTTCACAGCAATATTAAGTGCATGTCACAGAAACATTGACGTCTCGACACGCTGCTTTAAACCATCTCCGTCGCAACTTTTTTTTTGGGATGGAAAAAAATGGTTTGCCAGCAGAATTAACACTTGTATTTGTACAACGAGGTACAAAACACCATTTATCATTTGACATTTTGACGAAATGTTTAACTCTCTAGTACCATTATCCTAAGCATCGTCCCACATTGCTCTATGTTGTCACTGCTGTCGAATTGCTTATAACATCAGATGGCGGCCATGTTGTGTCACAGTGTTTTCGTGAGAGTTTGAAAGTGTAATTTTCAAATGACTGTAATTATGTTAAATTGATCGCAAAATTAAAAATTAAAACTTCAGGACGGCTTAGTGTTATTATTTAATTACTTACTGAAAATTGAGGGGCCCATTGCATACATTCTTTTTAGAAGATCTAGTAAACATCAGTATATAGATATTTTTGTGCTTTCTCAAATAGTTTTTCGTTAGTTATGTAGGAGTATGATACCCACACTAGTAATGTATGTATCATCTCTCGCAAATGCTTTTGTATAACCTTCTTGCAGTGATTGGTCCGATGCTCCTCAGCTGCGTCTGATTGTGCGGTAATTAGAGTGATGTCATTGTAAGCCACATTGGGCCTAAAGTGCTACTGTATATCTGCCACCCTGCATCTTTATGTTCTTCTCATTGTGTCTCGGGTGCCAGTGTGTAGGTTCAGGGCTGTAATTATCTTTGTTGTATTTTAGCACAAGTTCAATTTAATTACATTCCCTCTGTCAATGCAAATAACCAATTCTCTGATATATTTTTAAGGCTGCTGTAATTCCACTGCAGTATATTCACACCTGAGAAAACTTGTGTCTGTTGAGAAACTAAAACAGGTGCTTCAGATTTCATTACTCAAAGCTGCTTTGTTCATGTCGCCTGTGCACATACAAACATAACCAAAATTTTGGGTTCAGTCATGGTTGTCCTGGCCATGCAGCACTTCCACAGGCATCTGCTTAGACAGCTGTCATTGATGTACTTTATACATTTCTGGAGAGACAGCCATTAAGAATGTAACAGGTTTAGAATGACATTAAGTTGTAGTTTCAAGAGAGTTGTATGGCCTATTTTGTCAATTTTGTGTGTTTAGGTTTGCAAGGTATTATTGCCAGTTCTGGTAGTGGACTAAGAGTTGACATTTTCTAGGAACCTCATAATTCTCCTGACTCTAGAGTCGTAGTGGTCAAATTAAACCATGGAAATCAAAGTTTGTATCCTGATGGAGTCATTCCTGATTTACCCATGTGAGAAACATGTAGGATGTTTCCGTTGGCTGGCCAGGTTTTGTCTGTTTCCTCTACCCATATATTCTGTCGCTGCTCAATACTTGCCTCATATCATCCTAACTCATCCTTACGACCTCATGAGTCATCATTGACCACAATCTCTTCATTCCACTCCACTCTTAGCATTATTATTGTTGCTTACAGTAATATAACTGTTGTCCTTTTTATTGATGAATGTTGCTATTGGTGAACATGTTTGTAATCAAACTCTTGTCTTGTTTACTATTTCTCAAGTTGATGTAATAATTTTACGTAGGAAAGCCAAGTTTTCATTGTGTAACAAATGTGACATGTTTCATTAATGGATCAGTACATCTGGTAAATTTGATGTTCTTAGTCATGTGCCACCGAGCGATGTGGCACAATGATAACACATCAGACTCACATTCGGGAGGACTTGGGTTTGATCCCCGGCTCCGGCCATCTTGATTTAAGTTTTGCATGGGTTCCGAAAATCGCTCCAGCAAATGCTGGGATGTTTCTTTAACGAAGGCCATGGCTGACTCGTCTCTCAGCCCCTGTCATTGTACCAAGTTGTGTGTCACAATCTCTAACGACGTCGCTGTCAACAAGTTGTAAAGCCCACCTACCTTACCTTAGCTGTGTGCAGATTTTGTTAATACAAAAAATTTCATACAGTTAGGTTTGCTTCAGTAGTATTGTAGAGGTATGACATCTTCAGAAATTTGCACTCTGTACTCTTTAACTGTTAATACTCAGTGCATGAAATGTTACTTAAATGCAGGGTATTTTATTGCTGGGATTTAGAGCTGGTTTTAACATGACAAGTGAGGATGTCCTGTGTTATGATTGTTTAGTTACCAATTATTTTTGCTATGTTTTGAAACAATTTAACATTTGAGATATTTAAATGTTTGTTGCAATGGGAGTTTACAATTAGAATTTATTGGTTTGTGGACGTACGCCATTGCTCATAGTTTTGCTGATCAAACCTGTGTTGGATGACAATAACCATGAGTAAAGGCGTACATCCACAAACCAATAAATTCTAATTTTACATTTGTATGGCATAACAGCAGTAGGTAATACAAGTACATAATTGATAACGCAGTTGGTAATTCACAGTCAACACATTTTGATACATAAATGTGATTTTCTTATATTAAAATTTTATTATATACAAATTAAAAATTTAAAAATTTATGCAAAGTTTGGTTTCATTTCAAGTGCATCTTAAGTCACACATGCAATAAAGCAATTTATTATAAATCTGTCTCCTTGTTATTCTTATCTGTAGTCCATGTTATACGTTTGAGCTATTCCAAGTTTGAATACTGTTATGTCAAAAATTGAAAATAGAATTAACAGGGAACTAACCAAAATAAATTATCTGAAAATTTTTAAACAATCCTTTTGTGGATTCAAAAATTATTTTGCGCTGTTGTGAAGTAATTTCCTGCATGCAATTTTAACACCTGTATTATAAAATATTTTTTGTTACTTTTTAAACCCTCTGAAGTTACTGTATTTTAAGATTAGTTACATTTTTATTAATTTTTGTTTATGCAGGTACGTATTTGGGTGTTTTTACCTTAACTAGTGCCTTGTAGTAAGCTTTAGAAAATATAATTTCAGGTCCTCAAAAAATTCACTTATCTAAAGGTAACATAATATAAAGTAACACATGCCACTATAATACAGGAGGACAAGATAGACTATTAACGTAATCAAAATTTTTGAAAAAGAAGATATAAAAACCAAGTTAGTAGTTATAGGAGAAAACTGTCATTTACAAAGAAAGTAATTACGAAGAAGAAGAGACACCTCACAAACACTATAAGTATATGAGATTACCAAATCAGTGAATGATATCTACATGATTGTTTAGAAGAAACAGTACGGGAAAACATATGCCAAGGAATGTTAGTAAAAGATGGAAATGAAGACAATATTAATAGGTGTGAAAGTATATATGGGGATGAGTTTGGGGCTATTTAGTATGTCTGTGGTCTCATTAATTAAATAAATTTTTGGTCATAGTCTATTTAACAGGGGATCTGGGATTAAAACAAGAGGCCAAAAGGAAATTATACAGTAAATTATTATTTTTCTTTATTTTTACAGTCTAAAAGAAGAAAGAAGAAGGATGAGTTAAATACTTTGTATCATTTCTGCATGAGCAAGCTACAACAGATGAGGAACCTTTTCAGAAAATGTTTTGGACAAAAACAACAGAAATTTCAAACAGAACAAGACCAGAAAGAAAAGGAAAAAGGGAAGAAAAGAAGATTGCAACCCCAAAGAAATTGGAGAAGAAAACGGAAACAAAATCAAATAACCATAGGCAAAGATGGGACCGGGGAGAGAAGTAATATTGAAATTTGTAATGATTTCGAACGCATGCTTCGAATCAGTAGGTTAGAAGAAATAGAGATTTTAGTTGTAGCAACACAATATATTGTAAAGAATCTCTTCTCAGACCAGAAAATTTGCTACCCAAATTCAAATTACATAATGCAGAGAATACTACTGCAGTCTAATTTACCAATAGAAGTTAAACAATTGAAAGAACTGGTAGAAGAATCTAGTAGAGAAAGAGGAGTGAAAATTGATTGGAATGAGGAACTAGAACATCATAAACTAGTGTATGGGAGGAGAATCTTTGCATATGATAAAGGGAATGGCTGCTGGAAAGATAAAATAGTGTGGTATTAATGAAGCTTTTCTTTCCTAGTCCTGTTTTGAGCTAAAGGTTAGAGATGAAAATTTGTAATTGTATGTTTTTTTAGTATCGTGGAAATTTGTTACCCATTGCAGAGGGTAAAAAGAATATTTTGTGAAATGTATTTAACCTGCTATAGCAAAATTAATATTTAAGCTGTTTTACTTGTGTGTAATTTAGTGTTCGTGTTGTATCCTATTATTTGACTTTATCTCAATGTTTTACTGTAGTTTTATGTAGTGTTAAAATTGATTTTTTAATGTTAATCACCTAATATCAGTCTGTGATGTTTTTTTTAAATCTGTATCTAATTTTGATTTGTTTATAATATAAGGCATATTTAATTTTTTGTACAAAAAAAATTGAAGTCAATTTTGTAGTGTTCTCTTTTTATTCCATTTTTATTATTTTACCTAAATAATATTTTTTTAAAAATGTTTTATTTGTACATTTAATTTTAATTTGAAATTCATATGTTTAATTTGTTTCTGTAGTGTCCTTGTATTCAATAATTCTGATATTTAACAGTTTTATTTAAGTTAATTTATTTTGTAATTGGTGAAAGTTACTGACTCTCGAGCCCAAGAGTTATAAAATACAGTAATAACTAAGAATGACAGATCATACCATGGAAAATTGATGAGGGTGTTATAACAGATTGGCGTGTGGAGTGAATGATATATTGATGTATAAAAAATTGTGATATATTGCTGCATTGCTCCATCTATTATACTGTGTTGAACCAGCTCAAAATCTTTGTGGTAAAATACTCGAAGCTTTAAGTAATTCTAGTCGTATGGTGTACTGAGGTTTGTGCAACAACAGCACAAGTCATACGAAATAAAGTTCTGCTGTTCGTTGCACATATTACTGAACTAGGTCATGTATCTACACATAACTTCTAAGTTTACCTGAAATGAAACACTTGTCCAGGTCTAATTGCTGCTGTAAAAAACTGTTCTCACAGGCACTGCACAAGCTTTAAAAGACTTGTCACAGTGTCAAATTTTTCCTTCCAATCACTTCAAATAAAGTTGGTCAAATAATGTTAGATGTTAGTGATGTCACAAAACGTCACTATTGCAGCCATATTTGTTGGAGGAAGTTTGATGACTTTTGTTTTCATCCAATGTCTCTGAATTGGACAGGTTCTAAAATTTATTGGATGTTGGATTGCTCAGCCAATCATAATCATTCCCTTGGTAAACCGAAATATCATAACCTTCATTCGTACACCATGTTGAGTTGAATCAAATACGTTACAGTAGATAACAGACAAAGCAATCCAATGAAATTTTAATTAATCAAAAAGTTGAAGCGCTGTTTACTTTTAAAAAAAAATTTTATTAATATTTTAAGTACAGGCCTACTGAGTCTATGCATTTGTGATTAAAATAAATAAGTCTACAAATGAAAAAAAGAAGAAATTATTATTCAAAATATCGCAGAAAAATTACACGTTTTGATATTTCTTGAAGTTTTCGTGTTTATCAATTTATTTTGCATAATTTACATACTGAATGTTCTAAAATTGAAGTAATGTGTACCAAACTTTACATTTATTCTGAAACACAACGAAACTTATAGATTATGAGCGCCAAGAAATTTGGATAGAGAGACGTGTCTTCAAACTTATGTGATAATGACCGGCCAATTTTATTTGACTGAAAAATTTTATGACTAGATTTTGTCAAATATTTGTCTTCCAACTTTATTGTAGAATATAGTTGGAAACAAAAATTTGACAGTGCGACAGTGCCTTAAGAAGGTGTGCAACATTTGTCGTGTGGCTAGTATTCATGTTCCGCCTCAAGCTGTAGTATGTACAGATTAAGTTGGCCTAATTTTGACATTTCACTTTTGAGAAGAGTGCCTAAGAACTACAAAAACCCTGTTTTTCCAGGAAGATTGCGTGGTTTAAAGGTCAACACAATGAAGCGATAGGTGTGCTTCAAAGAAAACGGAATGTCAAAATCAGACAAACTTATTGTGGATAGACTTTATCAGGAATTACGTGTGTTACAGTAAAAAAATATTTTCAAAGCATTATTTCTTTGCTAACGTCCAGAGTTAACCGTAAAGAGTTATTTTGCTAATTTACCTCTAGGTTATTAATGAAACTTTGCTACGGTGCTGCTCACTCTGTACTGAAGTATGAGAACTCTCTGGTTAATTTTGATATTGAACTGACAGTAAAAGGTACTGAATTTGTTTAAATTTTCAATTTATTAGTGTTACTCGTTCAACTCTCAAATGTCTGATATAATTGTAGATAAACACAGCCCACGTCAGATGTGCAATGATGACCAGTAATTCTGCTCAAAATTAAAAAATAATTACCCCAATTGCAAAACAGATGTCCACACTGCATGAATACCTGCTGGCCACTTTTGGTGAAGGTGCGCTTTCTGCTGAGATGACATGCAAACCTCCCTTCCTTCTTCAGCCTTTCACAGACCAGGTCAGGCTTGTGTAAAAATTCAGCAGCACTGTGACGTGAGCTATTATTAAACACAGCACAATTTCTTTCAAGAACGTACATATTAAGTGGATAAAACAATCATGAACCAAAATACTTCTGTAACATTTTGGGAACACAACTACTTAGCTATCCAATACTCCTCCCAGTCCTAATTATGTGAAAAATAATTACTAACAAATTAATTACATGTAAAAAAAGGTATTTTGAAAATTTTAACTAGGCTTTGTTTTGTTGACAGTAACATCATTAAAGACAGTTAACACACAACTTTACACGACATGTCATGGCCTGTATAAAGGAACCATCCCAGCATGCATTTGGTTCGATATAAGGAAACAATGGAAAACGGAATTCAGGATGGTTAGAGCTGGGGATGTCACTAAAACGTCCACATTACAACTTTTGAAAGCTTGACTTAATTTCCAGTAGCCGCCATTGTTTAAATGCACATGCTTGCCCACGCTTACTTTTATGGGAGAACATTTTCGTAATATTTTAATGTTTGCATGCTTTGTTTGTGTCAACGCAGGTGTCATATTTCATTTCATTGATCTGGAACACCTGGCTGCTTTTGTTGTGGATGGTTGCAGTATTGCAACACTGTAAATTGCCAGCGGGTCTGCATTGTCCGCTGGAACTATCAGTGAATGTGTACAGAGCAGTGGTGATGGCACGTATTGTGGTAGATTTGGGCTGTGTCTCAGTTTAAAGAGTACTCTCTGGAGAGAGCACTCTTTCACTTTATCACTCTTCACTCTCTCCAATTGGGACAGTGCACTCTCGTATTTATAAACAATCTATGCAAAGGTAACAAGTAATTAATAAAAACTATAAACACGTCAGATAGATTTGTAGGCAATTCAAACACGGTAATAATTTTTAACTTACCAGTGTCATGTTTCAAGCGGTGAATAGCTGTTCATAGGAGATGCCAAAATTTTGTATTTTTTTGTATTTAAACTTTTATTAGGGTTTAAAATGTTTACACAATTTCTCCCCATAGTTAAATGTTTATTAGAAATAATTTATTTCTGTATAAATTTTGAAATATTGCAATATGTGGTGCTTGTTTCTTCACTAACCTCAAACCTTAGTTGTAATCAAGATGGTGTCCGCCAGTGAGAACGAGAGAGTGCAGCAAGTGAACAGTTTCGTTGTCTCGCTGTACTCTCACCCTTTTGCACTCTCACCAACAAATTGAGATGACCAGACACGTAAATATGACATGGTCGCAAGAGAGTGAGAGAAAGAGAGTGAGAGAGAGTGTGCGCGAGAGTGTGAAAGAGCACAGTCTGAGTGAATTGAGACATGGCCTAACATTGAATATGTGCACAAGCCAGACTGATCTAGGTAGCAGTACTTACTAACACTGTTTTACATACAGCAATTACTTGCTAGATGTCAGAAGATTTTTCACTGCACCTAAACAAATATGGCAAACCAACCTATAGACATATAAAATAGAAGTCTCTGTTACTGTGTTAAACTGCAAAGAAAATTAAAGTACGTATAATACTTATTTTTAATTTTTTTTAAATATTACCCGTCTCAGTTATATATCTCTTAGGTGCTATTTTTTACTTCAGTAAGCTTTTTTTATTGAGGTAATATAGTATAAATATTTTCAAACCCCTTAAAGAGTTGGTCTTTTATGTTGGTACGAATAGACACTATGTTGTCATTTTAAGCTGCAAAGGATTTTATATAATTGGATATTACTTCTGTTCAAAACACACAGGAAAAATAGCATTCAATGCAAAAGTGTGTTTTTTCAGACAATTCTCTTACTGTAAAAATTCCAAAATGTCTTGCCTTCAAACATTTTGCAAAACAATATGTAAACACCTATTATCTCTAATTCACCAGCAGTGTTGTTCTTACTTTCTGTCTTGATGATGTTTTTATTGACAAAGAAATGAATGTAAATATAAAAAAAAATTGTAAGCAGGATCTTTTAACAATAATGAATAATGATTATATTTAAAAATCATATTAAATCTTATAACTATAATATACAGAGTACCTGAGAAATAGTTTTACATTACGTGTTAAAACGAACAGGCTAACATCACAATCTTAAAATGTATAAACTTACCTATATATTTGAGATTTCAGATCTGCAAATAAGACATTTCATGTGTTCTTTAAATTAAAAATGTTATTCAGTAATAGGCAAATTTAGCCCATATGGAATGTGTATGGGCAACTTAATCCCCACTTTATGTTGACCCTGGTACTAGCTTCTTCTAATTTTACAGTACACTTGACCCCACTAGCCCACTGCCATGCATCAAGAGGATGGAAGATGCATAAAACTGGACACAATATCACTGCAGGGAAATTTGGGTAGTGTGTAGGTTATGCTCTCATCTTGTGTTATAAATTCATGGAAGTATATGCAGGGAGATAGTTGCACGTTCAGGGTTTGTCACAATTTAACCACTTTTGCAATTTCTCCGACACATGCTTGTCAGTGAAAAACAAGGCTACGTTTTTAATTTTGGTCAGCCAGCTATGTTTTCATTATAAATTCTGATGTTGAAATAAATCAGTGATTGATTATGGTGACCTTGGAGTTGCCCTGTTATGAAGACCACATAGGTATGTGCAAAAGTTTGACTTTTTTTATTTCTTGTTCTTTTTTTACTCTAGGCTTTAATAAAATATTTTTGAGACATTGATGTTGGCGGACAGATTTCTAAACACTCCTGTGGTTTGCTGATTGCCTACAAAGAAAGGGAGACTAGGCACCCCAGTGCCAAATTTGAATGAAGACGTAATTTTCCTGTGTGGATGGTACTAGGATGTCCATCAGTTGGAGGAAATCTGTTTAATTCTCCAAGTCGAAATAAATTTTGAAACAGTTCGCCTTGTTACCATTCCCAATGAGCTATGCGTTTCTGGTTAGAGGTTAAGCAATTGCTCAGTGTGATAGCAATGCGTATCTCTGGAAGGTTATTAAGAAATATTATTTGAAAGTGGTTTACTCTTCTATATTTATTTGAAGTCCAGGTAACCCTGATGCAGTGAGTAATTATTGGATGAGTCAACAGAGAAGAACTCTAGCATGCTAGTGAAGGGGTGCAATCTTGTATAAAATAAGGGGAGGCAGATGCCTCTCGCTTTGTATTGAATGGCAAGGTAAGTACACTAGATGATTTCATGAAAGGAGAACACAAAGCCATTCAGTATCACATAATGTATTCAAGTATACAACAGGTTACATTCACTTGATACAGATGTGGATTACAACACTTTCAGCGCTCGTTTACAAGGTCTGTAATCAAGACTTGGTCAGTCACAATTCAGTGCAGACGTAGGTTATGACATAAGTTTATAACCTTCATGGGTAATTTGGAGAGAAATATTGATACAAATTTGATAAATGTTAAAATGTTTATGGTAGGTGCTACTTGTAATGAGTTATAACACCGGAATTTCTTACTTTTTTGGGTACTTTAGAAACTCCAAATTCAGTCTGCCAGTCCCACGAGGTATTCTAGGTGCTTTATATTTATGAAAATCACGCTTGGTTTCTTCTGTGAAACAACCGCACATCGCCGCGTCTCCAAGAAATGGCGGCCCATGAGTGCCCACCCTTGGTGACAAGAAACAAGTCTTAAAATATAGACTTGCACAAAATTCGTAGCCATCCATGGCTGCGATTGCGGCAACCGTGAGTACGTAAACACCCTGGTGACAACCACAAAGAAAGAAAATCTTAATTATGTATGCAGACTCCAGCAAATGTCAGTGGCTCCGGGGCCGATCCACTTCTCATGATGGCCATGACGACAGTCCAAAAATTTGTGGACTCCCGTGAATATTCGCGGTGAATCTGGGCACAATCACACCTTGTGGTTGTCATGACTAGTGTTTCCTCTCGTGCCCTAATAGACACTCTCCAAGCACTCTCGCTATAAAAACTCCAAACCAATTGTATTCTCGGTGGCCGACTGACAAAACTATACCCGGCCTTTCCTCCATATCAGTTTAATATCTCTTTTCAAAATTACCACAGTTCAACGTTAGCATACACTCAAAACTTATTTTAAAAATTTGGGCTCTCTATGATTGTTAATAATCAAGTTAATATTAAAGTTCACTGCAGGGTGTAGGTAAAGCTACACCCCTGTGCTGACCTACTTTCAGCCTCCGAGTTCTGTTTCCCATACAAGCTCAAGTTGTACGACTAGCTCTTCTTATCTCATGTTTCCAGCTTTCTTTCCCCTGCAGCATTAAGGGTTAACTAGCCGTGACACAATTCAAAACTCCTCTCAAACACTGCACCTTTTGCCAGAATGCAAAACTAAATTTTATATAAATGACATAAAACAAATCATTGTGATTGCATAAGATTAAACAAACAATTCTGAATGCAATGAAATTTAATCTGGTTAGGGATGTTACTGACAAAGAGTTCACCTAAAATGGATCATTTGATTAAGGACTTACCTAAACTTGAACATGACACTCATCATATGGAGAATCCACAATACTGGTTGCTTGTTGTATTTGATAGATTTTTGAAGAATTTTAATATAAAATAAAGTGCTGTGCCATTGTGTTATGTGACTTTGCATTACACAATA
The DNA here is from genome assembly GCA_003012365.1 of Medauroidea extradentata. NCBI lineage: Eukaryota > Metazoa > Arthropoda > Insecta > Phasmatodea > Phasmatidae > Medauroidea > Medauroidea extradentata. The sequence continues at coordinate 21,361 of PNEQ01073699.1, forward strand.
TGAGGGTACTGAGCAGAGTAAAACAACATTGTGTATTTGACGAGTCTACAGTTAGTTGTATATATTTGCATATTACATGTATATGTGATGTGCATGTGTTTGTTAATATGGTGCGAGGGACAATGGAAATACATTCGCATGTAGTGCATTTATACTAAAATTTCAATTCAGATTGAACTTTGGAGTGGATTGAGAAATTCGGATTGAAACATTTACTTTAAACACCTATCAGATTGAACTGAGTGAAGACAAAAGTGGTCACCATATTAAGGCAGTATCTTTCAGTATGTAAGAGGTTTGAATCTTCCCGGGAATATCTAAATAAAACCATTTTAGTATTGTTGCATGTTGGCTGGGCAGCAGGCACATTACATCATGCTGGATGGTCAGCCCTGTGAGTCAACCAGTGATGTCATGGGTTTTCGCAGCTATGTCTCATCTCCCGAGAGACGTCACTGGGCTTCCCTGATGACACCAATACGAATACGTGACTATCAACGGTCAGGAGTGAGGTGGTGTCTATTTTTAGACCACTGGTCACCATGACTTAATCAGCCATTGACGTCATTGAAGGGGCCGTATAAAAGCATCGGAACTGCACAACATGAGTCAGTCTAGTATTGCAGAGTCTTGTGCGGAGTATGGAAGAGAGTCGGGAAGAGTCTAGTATTGTGCGGTCTTGTGGAGTCGTGACGAGTCAGTGAGTCTGGAGTTCGAAGTCTGAAGAGGGGCAGCGCCCTTAAGGGCGGCGTTGCCACTGGGGCGGCGATGGACGTCGTTAGAAGTGACGGGCCGAGAGGAGACACTGGCGGCGGCACAGATATGAGGTTCCAGCGCCTTGGGGGCAGAATCACGACGGCGCCGAGGCTGATGTAACATCGGCGGAGCTGACGAGGTGTAGCGACTCGAGGATGGCAACACGACGACAGCGGTGGTCGGTGTCGAGGCTGAGTAACATCAGCGCCCTACAGAAGGGACACACAACACTCAGGTGTTGTGTCGGCGTGACTGAGCTGACGAAGTGTTGTGTCTCGAGGATGGCAACACGGCAGCGGTGGTTGGTGTCGAGGCTGTGTGACGTCAGCGGGCTGCAGGAAGGACGAACAACACTTGTGGTGTTGTGTTGGAGTGCTGCAGAGGTGGTGAGTTGTGGAGAACAGCACTGACGGTGTTGTGTCGAGGAGGGCAGTAACTGGCTTCTTGAGTAGACTGTCTACCTGGTGATTCAAGAGAAGAAGTGCTTCGAGAGTTCGCTATTGGTCCTGCTCGGAGGAGGTGCTAAGCTTGTGCAGAGAGGCTGGTGAGGACATCTTGGTGATGTCAGGAAGACGTCTTGGTGACGTCGGAGTCTACTGCGAGGCTACAGGCACATACCTTCGGAGCAGTACTGGGTGAGACAAGAGGG
>PNEQ01073700.1:0-50722 GCA_003012365.1 Medauroidea extradentata
AGGTATGGCTCGACATCCTGTTGCCAGGACACTAGGAAAGATGAGGTGGCTGGTGAAGTGAGATGGGATTGGCCGGCGGCTCCGGCCAATCAGAGTGGCGGCTCAGCGAGCCTGTTTTCGCCAGTTGGGCCTGAGCGCCCCTGGCGGCGACAAGTCGAACAAAGCCAGTTTGTCCGATTGCCGAGCTGTTAAGGATATTTATAAAATTATGATTGTTGAACAGCCTTAAGACGGAGCGGGAAGGTGTGTGGAAGAAGGCAGGCTGCACCTGGTGTATGTATGGTGGTGTGTCACAGCAGAAGGCAAGCATGCAAGCAGGGATGGCTCGTGCCCTTCCCAGCGCCACCTGGCCAGATTGCCTCGACCACGCCATGCTAGGACAAGACGCCCAGCACCTGCCCTCCCAGGCCTGGCCCGCGCACTATACCTCAACATTAACAACGTTGCCACATCCTCTCTTACACTTTACACTTTATAAGCACTTACGAGAAATACGAGTACATTTCGGCGCTTTGTCGAGAATTATTATTTCATACATGTATTTATTTACTTATTTATTGGTTTGTAAGTGATTAGCTAACACCAGTGGTGATTATGTAAGTCATTGTATAGGTATCTGCTGAGATGATCATTATGTTTACGTAATATTTGTTTTTTAGTCCGACTTTTGTTAATGGTGCCTGACGTATATTGCATGTGCACGTTTAGTAACAAAAAAAAATTAATAACCGATATCCTCCGAAAAATGAATACATTCTGTTACAACGTGAAATGAATGCGCCACAAACGAATGCGTTGGTTTCCCTTCGCGGTGTTCAGCGAACGAGCCAGCGTAATGTGAGAACTGAACTAGCTGGCAAACCGCTGAGGGTGAGTTGCGATCACTATTCACTGGCGGCAGTACAGGTTAGGGGTAGTTTCCAGCACGCTTGTACTTACGTGGTCCATGCAGTGGCGATTTAACCAATTATATTAGGGGGGGGGGTGGAGAGTATGCCTAGAGACACTGGAAAATCGCGAAAATGTTTAAAATAGTCTCCAATAAACTGTATTATATTAACCGTGACACGTGTGAACAGTTTTGGAACAAATCACACACGCTATGCAGTTCTAACTGGGCCTGTTGTAGAGAGAAAAAATGCTACGAATAAACTATAGCCAATGTTGATACGAAACATCCAGTGTTATATACATCACGTTGGAGCCTAGCAAACAGTCAGCTATTCCCGAGATTTTCCAGTGTCTCCATGCCTTAAGAAGTATATATACACACAACACAAACGAAAAGCGCAGGGGGGGGGGGGTCCTCCCCCGGAAAAATTTTGGTTAGTAGGTGCAAAATGGTGCTATTTCAGGAGTTTCCAGGTCAAAAATTTAAGTAAAATGCTTTCAAAATATGGTAATATTTTTTACGTTAAATTTTGTTTTTAATGGGAAATCTTTGTGCGCAAAATAAACCTGATTTGCCATGTGGTCATCACCCCAATTAATACGAGTAAATGCCATCAACTATTAGCAATTATCATAAATTATAGATAGGCCCTATAATAATAAAAATAGGTCATGCGACTATTCATTCTTCTCATCATTGTGTCAGGATACCGATATTCTCTATGTACAGAATTTTTTTAGGAAAAAACAGAGATGTATAGATATACTTTGTGGGAACAGTAGGTGCAAGCGTCTGGGCCTTCTCGCCTCCACTAACGCTCACTTATCCCCCCCCCCCCTTTTTTTTTTCCTTGCTGCCGGGCAAGAGGGGAGGAAAGCCAGCATGTTGTGTTTAAGATACAAAAGTTAAATAGAAAACGTTAAATGAAAACATTAATTGATATCTACGCTTTTTTCGAAGCCAATATGGATAAAACACTCAATGATAATCATAGATAATGGTATTTGCCAACTTTAAGACAAATTTTTATCCAGAATTACTAATTCGTTACGCGAGATCCCTTGCACCGCAGTTAAATGCACGAGGTTCCGGCGTCAGAGATTGTGCCTCACAATTTCGTAACACTGGAAACAATTTTGTTTAAAACGTTGGCCAAAACTATTGTCTAGGATTGCTATTGTTTAACTTTCGCAAATTGGCTTCAAGAAACCTACAGTTATAGATAATGCTTTTAGCGTTGAATTATGTACCACGCTCTCTTAAGGCGGCCGTTTTGAATGTATGTACTTTTCATCATAATTATTGTTTGGGTTTCTTTTCTGAAATTTTTTTTTGCTTTAGAGAAAATAAAATTGTTGGATTTACAAGTAATTGTATGTTAGTACTGTTAACGGCATATGAAACAGTCCAAAGTAATTAACCAATATTCTACTTCCTAGCGATTCTACTATGTTGACAAGTACCGAAATTCCATGATTGGTAACTTTAAATAAACCACAGAGTTTTACCTTGTGCTTTACCTTAAACAAGATTTGAATACTGAAGCTCAAAATACATTTTTTTCACTTGTGTGTGTGTGTGTGTGTGAGGTGACAGCCGTCTTAAGTAACCCATTTGAATTGAATCTACGAAACTGAAGATTACTGAGATGTATCATGTGTGTGTCTTAGGTACATCTTACTTTCTTACTGTTTACTTTATTGTCTGAAGGATTAACTACGGTCATAGACATCAAATTATAAATAATTTTATTAACAAAAGTGCATAAGATAACATATTTCAATACAAGTTGTTTGAGTAAGCCTATATATTCACTCATATCACTCATTTATAGAATAAAAAGGTTTGGCAAAAAGCCACGTGTACAATTTGCATTCAAACGTGTTAAATGACATATACTTCAAATCAAGAGGTAATAAGTTAAGCAGTTTTCATTCCTGTGTGTGAACTATTAGATATTTTTTTAAGTCGGCAATATGGTACACTTATACGTCCACAATTTCTAGTATTGTGCCCATGTTACATCTTGTTGGTATTGTATGTCAGATAAGTTATTCTTTGTATAACATAATAATGTATAAATATATAAATAAACCACAGTCATTATTTTGAATTTCATAAAAAGTTGTTTACAATGTGCCAGTTTGTTTGAATATGTCAATATTCAATTTTTTGTGTAATACAAGTACATATTTTACGTGTTTACTATTTCTCCACAGTAATATACATTACGAAATTATACTGTGAATAAAAACAAAATAGACAGATCAAACATAGTTAATTGGAACATGATTTCCTAGATTCTCGAGTAAATATATTACCCTGGAGATAAACATTAGAACATCATTTTTGTGTGATAACCAACATAATTTGCTATCTACAATAATACCTAGGTAATTATGGTTGGTGTTATTACCTTCCGCTATTTCTCTTTAACTACACAACTAGTGTTTATATTTTACCACACTCAAAATTTTAACTTCTGGGGTCACTGTATTTATTTTTAATTATTATTATTGACTGGGGTTCTCTTCAGAAATAGAAACTTAAGCGTAAACTACGTGTAGTGTGCTACTTAGTAATTTACCGATTACATTGGATTTCTGTCGAGTTTGATTTTCCTTTTTAGTTACGTTCTTTTCGCACTAGAAACGAAATACCAAATACCAATACTATAATAAATGCAGTCTACATTTAGTACACTAAAAGTACCAGTTGGACCATGTCATCTGTTGGAGATGATTAACTTGTTTTGTAGATGTGTAGCCAGGCTACGGGTGGGTTCATCTGTGCAGGGACATCCTACATTCCATCAGCGGCTTGACCCGCTTGTGTATCTCTCAGCAGCTAATATTTACTATAATTGAAGGACCTCTTTGTTAGTTGAGCGTATTTTGCAGCAGGCCAGGAGAGCAGACCATGGGGAGTCTTCTCGAATGCGAAAGTGTAACTGGATGGTATAAGTAGTATACTGGTATCCGTATGAAAACTGACTGTAGCCGCAATTATTAGAGATGATGGTTTATCGCGGGAAAACTTGACTGCTTGCTGGATTTCAATACACGTTCAGCTTACCAGAAGATTACTGGCTTTAGCTTATACTTGGAACTGTTGCCCTGTTTGACTGAACCAATAAGAATCCCGATATTGTAATATTTGATGCCTGTTATTGGTCTCCAGACAGCTACTTTATCAGGAGTAGATCACCCAATCATGTATATTGTAAGATACTAAAGCGTTTTCAAGGGTATGATTGGTACAAGACAGTTTCGCGACATACCATTATCTCTAGTAATATACATAGCAGTACCTTCTGTGCAAGCTAAGTGCTTTTGGGGATTTTTGGCTGATTTCAGTTTGGCAGTAACGTTACTGGTATTCCAGCTGTGTTGTTAATCATAGAAACCTGAAAAATTCGCGTTTTCTTTTAGGCGCAAGCTAGAATTCCGGCAACTATATGTCTGTATCACGTTCATGATTGGTCGTTTGACTTACCCGACACTTCCTGGAAGTAGCTGAGCCAATAATAAAACTGTAACTGAATACAGGCCCATTTCACAGTGTCAGCGAGCAGCTAATAAACAACTGCTATCGGCACGATTTCACTTATGTTCTTGGAGGCTAACCTACAGATGAGTGAAGCCGCGGTCTCAATACATTACATGTGGTAGTGCGTGCTAGACGTGGATTTGTTACACGGGAGGCGGTCCTGGGCCATTACTATACACAACGCTGAATGTTTGTTGAGACATTAGACAGGCAGGTGCAGGTACACCAACCATCCAGTAGCGTGCACGAGGCGGCACTTTATAGGTCATTCGTGATAAAGTGAGCACTACAAATTTAACCTTTGAAAAATATCACTAGTCGTCACTGCATACAATGCGACATTAACTCTAGTTGTCTTACAGCTTGTATGGTTGGCAGCGAAATTACGCAATATAGTTCAGTGTGCTTTCTTAATTAAATACAACATTACTGAAATAAAAGTAACCAAAAATCGACGTTATTGTATTTTATATAATTAATAAAACTTTTTTTCCAACATACTATATGGATTTATACTGACTGTACAACTTATCTTAGACGAGCCAACATCAAGTGACGTGTCCAGATAGGCGAGACATTTCCCGTCCTTAGCAGTTACGCGCGGAAAGATACTAAATGGCTGAAAATAGAACTTAAGCAAGGCTTTTATTTAGTGTTCACTTTATCCCGAACCGCCTATAGCAGTTTTTACAATTATGCGACACTGCGACAGCGACAGTGCGGCAAAAACGACTTGCTGCTGTCGCACACACATCCGATTTTACAATTATGCGAAAATATCGGTGACGTCAATGCGTTCATTTGCTTTTACTGCACTCTTTCGTTAGAAAGGGAACTAAAATACTTGCGCCTCTCGCGCCTCTTTTGTTTTCTCGCAGTTGTTTTTTTTTTTTTTTTTTAAACATTCGCGCTTTTGGCGGTGTTTTTATTTCAGTGTGTCTGTAATTTATTATAGTAAATTGAAACATGTTATAATTATTCATGAATGTGAATGAGGAAAATAGAAGAATTCGACTGAGGAGAGCAATCATATTGCTTCTAATATTATTGAATAGGAGAAGAGTAAACAGAAGATGGGGAGTTAGGCCCATAAATAGAAATAGAGCAGCACAGGGTGATTTTCTCAACTTTATCATCCCCAACTTCCAGCCAAGCTTTGTTTTTCTCTAATTGATTAGAGTATAAATTATGCCGCGGGTTGTAAAGAAATTCTCTCTTCCGCACTTCTTCTATCAACCTTTCTTCTACACAACTTGCCATTTCGTCAATCGCAAAAACAATAACAAAACAACGCCGCCTGTTTTGTTTCCGAAACTTTTATTCTTATTCTTACTGTTGACAAATTTTTCTGTTTACAAACATCGATGTTTTATTCTTCTTCTTCCTTGTCGCACGCCATTTTCGCAGCTGCGATAGGATGAGTTCTATCGCAGCCCGTCGCATCGTCGTCGTCTGCTTGCTCTCATCTGATTGGTTAGTTGCGTTTGTCGCACTGTCGCTGTCGCAGTGTCGCATGATTGTAAAAACTGCTTATAGAAACTATTGGTTGTGTCGTGTAGCAATGTTAATGATACCCGTGCTCCGAGTGTACAGACCCTTATAACGACATCGCGCTTCACCGCCGAGAGCACCTTACAATACATGTTTACAGAAGCCGTGTCCGAAACTACTATTTAGCTTACTAAATCAACCACGTGACCAGGTTAGAGCAGTAAATATTTGAGTATTTAGGGTGTAGCATTTACTGATGTCAAGTAGCCCGCTAAATTCCCAAATTGCCTCGTAAATTCGACGGCTGCTGTTTACATACTCAGCTTTTCCGCTGAAATCATATACATATTCATTAGAAACTGTAATAATGTAAATTAAAAGCCCGTAGTGTTATTTTGTGTGTAACAATTATTTTTTTAAATTTAAAACTAAACTTCGTATGTAGTAAGAATTAACCTTAAAACAAAATAAATACTATCGTAGAATTCTTAATTTAGGATGTAGAAAAAACATTAAAAATAGTTTATATAAAATAACGAATAGACAATTTATCCAACAGTAGTAAAAAAACATCGAAATACGAACAAGGCTATAGTTTCCAACTTTGCTGCACGCAGCGCTGTTTTATAACGGTCGAATCTATCCACTCTAAATTCCCAAACCCTACAAACTTCGTTTCGGACACTGCTACAGTTGTTCATAATTCATTTCTACCTTTTCAAACGACTCATCCATATCTCACTAATTTCATCAGCCTTGTAGCCCGTGTCTGATTTTAACGTTGCACAGCCATACACGTAATTCTAACCCAATACCTTGGGGCTACAATCAACTGCGCCACGTAACTAGAGAGTATTTATTAAAAATAAATGGGGTAATTATTTCCTACACTCACAGAGTTGCACAACAATACGTATCAATATAATTGCAAACTGTAACACTGTTTAAATTAGTTTTCGGTGATCGTCCTCACTTTTGGGATCGTTTACATATAATAGTTTACGAAAAAACTTTCATAATATTGTAGTGTATTTAGGATAAACATCATTCGGAAGCGAACGACACCTCGTTATCTCAACTGTGGAATCACATTTTAGACATGTAAATCCATGTGGAATTAAAAGCACGACTATAACACATATGTTCGGTCAAACCTAAATCAATGATTAATTAAAAATCACATTTCGCACCTTCACAGTCCTCGTGGGGTAGATTTAGAAATACCCTGAAATTGCGTATTGTGCATTTGTACGCGAGACTCATTAACTGAAAATCACGACATTAGCTTGTAGTAAAGTTGGAGTTTATTGACGTTTTTACGAAAATGCTTTTCACCTCCTTTTACCTCCCTAGGTGTCTAATTTCGGAAAATCCCTTCTTAGTGCTCGCTCACAGCCTGAGAAGAACTACACTCAAAATGTCACGTTTTTGTAAGCCCTGCGGTTTGGGCTGTGGATTGATATGTCTGTTACTGCACATTTTTACACATACAGATTATTCCCAAGTAGCTGTTTGTAATCTTAAGTTATAATGTTAAAAAGAGACGTGTTCAAATGGTTTTCCGGTAGTAAATGTGCTGAAATTAGCGCACATAAATTCACACTTCACTTACGTCTTACGCGAGTTAATGTACAATAAAAACGAGGAGGGGTTCTGTTCTGCTAGGCTGTGTGCAATGCATGTGTATGTATGTCTTCAGTTATCGCTTCTTTTTCCGCGTCATAATTTCGCTCGAATGGGTTCCTTGAACTCGATGCTTTAACTGTGCAGCTCTCGCTTCTTGAACATTGTAAATTGTTGATGAGAACACCTCGCTCGGAGGACACGAACGGTGGAGAACTGTGTCAAGCGTGTTTTTTTTATTTAACGCTAAAATGCTAAACAGGTTTTCTAATAGCTTTATCTGATAAGAGAGAACGCACTTTAAAGTATATATATATATATATATATATATATATATATATATATATATATATATATATATTAAAAACCGTACGCATATTATGAACAATTTTTTTTTTAAATTTGCTCGATTTGTAAAAAATACAAACCTGAGTAGTAAAACAGAAACGTTTATAGAACATTTTACTGTCAGTGCTACAAAAACACGGAATATGTGATTATGTAAAATCAAATTTCAAAAGTAAGAAGGTGTACTTAAGTATCATCTACGGATCTTGGAGCCGTGATTTTTGATAGTAAGCCTGCAACATTTGTTTTGACGAAAAAATTGAAATATCAGTGATTTGGCCCTCCGTCTCCCTCGAATTAGCAGCTAGAATTTTGAAGTTATCATTATACAATTTAGAAATATCATTCTTTTCGTATACGTAAAATACATCCTACAAGCACGGCAAAAATTCAGAGAAGTACTCGTGCGATGTATTTACCTGCTGGAAGTAGTATAAACAGGAAATATTGTAGGCAACATTAACACCAACAATATGCACAGACCTTCATATTGGCGTGCAGTTTCTTTGCAGTAATTATTTAAACGGTTACCTTATATTTTATTTGCTTAAAAGTAATGTAAGAAGTTAAAAAATGTGATTTACTAATGCGGTCGTTATTTTTCTATACAGAGGAAGGAGTGTGAAATATTTGTTGTAGCTGTTTAGAAGAGCCTCAGAATCATGATTGTAATAGTCCCATCGGAATTTTACAATCATCAGAAAAATAATTTAAAGTGCATTTTTATTTGATGGATTAATAATTTATTTTATTCTTCTAATTCACTTAACTGCACATGTTGTTTGAGTTATTTATCTCATTCTTTATAGATAATGTATGCTGTAAGCTGCAAGTATGTTGCAGGATTTAGATTTTTCATTTAAGTTTTGTCGCAGCTTTCAACTTCTTTTATTTTAACTACGTTTATTGTATATACTTAGTTACTATTTTGTATTGTTTGTAGTTACATTTCAACTCATTTTATTACTACTTTTGTGCATTTGATATTTGTTTTAAGGTGGTTAAGTATAAGAGAAGGCATTTTAGCCTTAACCTAGCGAAGAAAATGAAAGACGAAATAAATAAATAAGATATTGCGAATAAGTTAGCAGTATAACGTGAAACAGAAAGTGTGGCACGCCACAACACGGTTCATACGTCTGTATTCTGTATTTTCAGTAGTTTTTGTAGTTTCGTAATGTTTTATCAAGTAGGTCCTACTAGACCGACAAAAGTTGGGGGAAAAAAAAGTTATATAATTTGATTTAAAAATTGTTGTATGCAGTTATCAGAATTTTCGCTGTTCAAATTGACGATTCAGATTTCAAAATGGCGTTGTATTAGAATGTTTCTCCCCATCCTACAATGTATGTCGAAGACGTACACTATAAAGAAGAGTCATGGAAGTTCGAGAATGGGTATGCATGTGACACTTTAAATATTATGATGAAATGGAAAGTTGAAGTAGCTAGACATTAAACACTGATTGGAGGCGAATGAATTGTGAGATTCCAATGAAATTTCTTGCCATGACACTAGAGCCACTGCTTGGCATTGTGATTAATTACTTTACAGAATTAGTATTTTACCGTATTTATTGTTGAAGAGTACATAGTTAAGTCTTAAAAGTATGCAACATTATTTTCAGATTGGTTTCGGAATTTTACCCCATTTTGAAAAATGCGAACTCACAAAACCTCTTGAAAATTACGATAAAATGTAGCTCTTCATAGCTATGATGTGTCGCCTTGGGGTTTGTATTCAACTAGAGGTCAGGCTGACAAAAGGCAAGTTGAAGTTCTTTTTACACTTACTACACTAAAAAGATTGTTTGAAACATTATTTAACACTTGTTGATGAGAATGCGTATGTATGTTTACTTATTATGTACACACACATCCATGCCATTAGAATTTTAGCTTTTGGAGGAAGTTCTACAGGAATCTATTTTTTTCCCCACATATTGTTCTGAACTGGATTATTACAGCGTTTCTTGTTAGAGAGTACACGTTTTTTTTCCACGTCGAAGGTGTAGATGCCAACGTTTAGTTACCTTTTTGGAACCCATACCGCTTGATATCTGTTATTCTTACTAATGTCGTCGCTTGTGTAAGATAATGACATTGTTCTGGTCAGTTGTTTCCCGTCAAAAGGTAGTGTCGATATTGTGGTTGCAAAACCGCTTAAGGAAATCGTAAAACCTATATTGGTGCCCTGTCGCGAGTTCATACGTCCATTGGAAAATTAGTTATCAAGACGGTCGGGATAGGTCCTAATTAAAGTTTTTTTTGGTACTGAATATAATTTTTACAATATCAGTTGAACCTATAATTACGGTGCACTTGAGTGTAGATGTTATAAATGAATGCAGTGTTTCCACGATTATGCGCAGGGTAAAGCAAGCGGAAGTCAAGTTCTGGCAAACATAGCATAGAGTAAGATGATGATAAATTATGTTACATCATGGTCAGGACTCAGTTGGATTAGTTTCACTACTTACGTAATAATTTGTTGTTGAACTTATTTATGAGAAACATTTAGTTGTGTTAGTATATATAGGACAGTATCACGTGTACACATATATCGTAACTCTTTCTCCGAAGAACTGAGTTTATGTCTCTCTTAATTTTTTCTATTTTTTTTACCGAAGGTGTTAATCATTGATGTTTGTTTTATTTTTTTCGTCTGAATTAATTCGTGAAGTTATACCTTGCCTTTTGTAACACTTAATTAACCAAACACAACTCTTTATTAATACAAACTTTTAACTAAACAACTTCTGATAATTGAATATTTACTATTAATGTGTGTAATTTTGTTTTAATGTGACTTTATTTTGGTTCATATGGTGAGTAGGATGTTGTTGTAAATTTTTTGTTTTGGATAACTAGGGCAGTTACGTATGACAGACTTTATTTATTTATTTTGTGGCTTTCCGACGCAATCAAGGACAGTTCCCTCGTCGTCCACTGGACACATTACATGTGTTTACTCTTTTATAAACATTACCATACGTAAAAAGAATATTATATATATATATATATATATATATATATATATATATATATATATATATATATATATATATACACACACACACATATATACACTTAAAACTAATGAGTTCGATACAACACAAGTTTCGTTTACAAATACGATGTGTCTAAAATTGTGAAGGTGAGGTGATTGCTCGATAAATTAATGGAGCGGTTTACTGCATGTTTCATTACCATGTTTTTATTTTTATATTTGTACCAGATATTTTTTTACCCTGGTTTTAGATTCAAAATGAGAATAAATTTTGTTCTTATATTTTTTTTTTTATATATCATTGTTCTTGCGTACTGTCTCGTCAAAGCCAAAATTTGCATGTTTCCGTTTTAATGACGACACTAAAACCAACTCGCTTAACAAAGTGTAAAAATTCACAGTTAATAACGATGTTGTAGGCTACAAATTTAGCTATGTTAAACCACAAAATAAAATATTTTTGTATTAAAAAAAGTTATATAATTTTTAAAAATTTTTGTTTAAAATTTTAGCATTTTTATTTAAGTTCAAACAGTTTTTATTCTTGGTTTTCATGTACGTGAAATTGTAGTCTGTGACGCCTTTCTCCAGTGTGAATTTTTCCAGCTTGGTATGTCAGTTGGTTTCAGTGTAGTCCTTAAAACGGGAATATGCAAATTTTGGCTTTAACAAGCCATTACACGAAAACTATGAGATAAAAAAATTTCATAGGAGTAAAATTTAGTCACATTTTGTGTCTAAAATAAGAAAAAAAAAATAATCTGGTACAAATAAAAAATTAAAACATGGTGACAAAAATTGCTGTAGCCGCGCCCTTAACTGATAAGTACAAAGGGATTGTATACATTGAAAAATTTGAGGGGCAGAGGAGTTGGAGGAAGGGAACACATTCACTAGCGCACACAAACATTAATGAAACTACGCACATATACTAGCTCTTTCACTCTCTCTCTCTCGCACACATAGGGTACATACCAACATACATATGCTCATGCAAGCACGCGCGTGTTTACAACTACTAACCTTGCGCATCTAGATCACTGAGGTAAGTAACATGGTAATTATTAATTACCTTTTTAAAGGTACAAAAACTTTTTATAGTCTGTATTCCAATTACAAGCTTTTCCAAACTGTAAATTCAGCCAGCCAGGTAACTTGGCCCTGCGAGTAGAGCTGCCAAAAACTTTGTAACTCCTCAGCGCGGCAAATAGACAATATGCTATGTGGAAACCAACAAGACATGTAAGGAATTGTCAGCAGCAAAACGTCAAGGTATAAGAACGTTCTGAACCGTGGAAGAAGACGGTTGTGTGACGAGTCGAGGTGTTGAAGATGGTCGACCTCCAGCCTACTATCGTCCCGGAATATTCAGATGATGGTGCGAGGACCGAACTACAGCAGCTGACAAAGTAGTTTCGACGTCTGCGTAGAAGTTTTTATACGTCCTCAATTTAGTTTGCGTTTTAATTTGGTCCAATTGATAATAAACTTTCATAATTTATCTATCCGAAATGTCACGAAGAAAGCCCTGATTTAACTTTCCTTATCCGCCTATCAAGAGCTTCTTGCGGTGGCTTCGATATCAGAAATTAAATTGATTTTATTTTCTGATAGTTTATGAACATTTACGTAGCCTACTGCACTAAACTGTTTGGTATCTGGAATTGTTTGTTTTGGTGTAGCAGTTTGATGATCCTCTTAATTTACCCAAAGTTACCAGGATCCAGTTAGTTTAAAAAAAAAAAATGTTTCAAGTAATGTCTACACATTTCCACATTTTATTTCTCATTTCAATTAAATGTTAGTAGTTTCCAAGCAAACCTAGATGTAGTTATGCACTCACATGCATGTAGTTATGCGAACTCTTTAAAAAGTCTTTCAAGCAAGCCTTTCATTCCTGCTGTTACTTGATTCACTATTATACAGCTTTGTTTCTGTCCGATGATAGTTAATATATTTAAAATATTTCCCAAACACGGGACGTGGCTAAATGTTAATACATAATTGTTTCCATTAAAATAAGAGTAGCATAAAATCAGCGAATGTCATAGTGACTAATATAATTGTGTAGTGTAATTACTTGCTTGTACAGACATAAACAAGGAACTAAATTAAGTAAATAACAGATATATAAAATAATTTAACGTAGTTTTATAGTCATACAGCGAATGCACGAGAAAATTGGAATAATAAGTATTCATATGACTAAGACATAGAAAGGCTATGGCGACTAAGTAATGCAAATTAAATGGTACGAGTTTGTTTTTTGAAATTATCACCGTATAATATGTATGTGTGAGATAGTTCTATGCTTAAGGGATATTGATCCCTACCACCTTGGATTTATCTGTTTCTTCTCGATAACTTCTGTTCCAGTCGAATTATCAAAATTTTTGTCACGACAAGGCATATATACAAACTTAATCGATTTTCTGTAATTGCTGGAACCATAATATATTCATTATTTTGCAACGGGGAACAGCTGAAAAAGAAAAATTGTTTTATTTACGGGATCGACTACAGAGGCCACAACGTTAACAGAAACAATGCCATATGGATTCCAAAAAGTGAATGAAACAATAAACTATGCCTTGGCAGCGTGAAAAAAAAATAAAATAATGTGTCTATTCCCTGATTTATAAGAAAAACCGTAAAACCGATCTGACAGGGATCAATCCCTCTTAAGCGTGTCTAGTGTTGTGTTTCTTCAAGTACATCTGCAGACGAATTCGACGGCCGAGCAACCAAGACAAGGAATGCAGTTGCGTATACATGTGTTTTATGTTTGAGAATGGTTAAACGATGGCATTTAGCACGAGTACCTACTGATGGAATGATCATCAGCTAAAGTTTTCATCCGGGCGCATAAGTATCTTGGCGTTGTGAAAGATTTAGATTGTCTTTCGTAAGTATGTACTAATTATAAATAGGCTGTGACATCCAGACGTAACCAGTTCAATTCATCGCGTGTTTTTAAATTGAACATTAGTCGTTCTGGAAACACAGGAATTTATTTCAGACTGAAGTTATTATTGACACTGACAAGCCTTAATGATGTCAAGGTTGCGACCATCATACCCCTGCTCTCCTTTCAAGCTTTTATCTTAACCGTACGTGTTTTCATAATAATGACATCTGTATGTACTAGTTTGTGTTCTCGATTTTGTATACTCTGGCTCATGTTCGTAAACTATGATAAGCAGTAACACACAATGCATCTAAACCATTACAATAATGGACAACAAGCTTCGAAGACTCGGGTAGCATTGCTTTTTTTTATGCGTTTAGAGAAGCAATTTACATTAATTCTGCTACAGGCTATGAAGATAATTGAATATCTTATGGACGAATTTGGCTAGGGAAAATTTCAACCGACTGGTTTCGCTGGATTCTGAAAGAGAGCCAATAAAAGAAATTATTTATCTTAGGCTAGGTGAAAAGCAATATTACTTGATTTAAAAAAAAAAAAAAACATTTCATCTATCTGATTTTGCGCGCAAAAACAAAATCATTTTTACAGCTACCAAATCTTCGTAAAGTGAAAACTTGAAATGACGACCCCTTCCCCCTTCCGGCCCGGTTTTTCCCTTCGATACCATTGCATTGAGCTGCCTAACCTTATTAACCTTAACGTAACTTATGCTTTAATGTAATACCGACATACAAATATTGATTACGCGAAAGCGAGAATAAGCTTTTCGCTTTTATTATCGAGAAATATTTAACATTAGTTATGCAATACTTGAAGAGTGTTCGTTTTTTTTCCTTCCTGTTTCTTAGAAAGTGTTTTTAGTTAATTTAATTAAATATATATATATATATATATATATATATATATATATATATATATATATATATATATACACACACGAAAACAATTACAATATTTCAGTTGCTTGGAATATTGTGTAGGTATAGACCGTACTCTTAGTACGCATATTTATAAGGATTATTAAACTGTCTTATTTACCACAGTTGATTAATATATGATTAACTAACGCAAAATAAGTAGTAAGTACGTAATTTAAACACTCGCCGACACCGATGTACGTGTAATTGAAGGAATTTATTTTCGAGCGTCCTTGTTCATGTTGGCTACCCTGGATCGCTCTCAGTGGTGCCAACACAACGAATTATTTTATTTTTCCGTCTTTGAGATGTTAACCTTTTTAAGATTTTAAAATTGCAGTTGCATTAATTCCTTGCGTATGATAGTGGTAAAACATATACGTATGGCGATGCGGTATTTGCTATTCGGCCTGACGAATAGCCTGCCTTCCCGCCATTATTGGAAGCCCGCTCATTTCTTCCCGCTCTTGTTACGTAATGCTCCTGCGTACCGAAGAGGGAGGGACAGAAAGAGAAGAGAGAGTGCGCGATTGCCGATTAGTCGGCAGCAGGGCATGCTCAGGGAGGAGAGGAGTGCAGATGGTACTGCGCACACACTAAAGTCGATCGATGTAGAGAGAATGAAAACTGTGACTGAGGAGCATACTCTCTCTCGTTATTTAAACAAATCGAGTACGCAGTTGTAAACGCGACGCGAACTGTGGTTACTTTGTGCGTGGTGCCGTATCCTAGTGTTGAAGAAAGTGAACTAAGCGCGGTGGATTGATGCCGGTGTGTGAACGTGTATCGTGTAGTAGCCCCACCCTACCATTCTGCTGTTGGCTGTACGAAGCAAGGGAGAGCAAGCTGCCTAGCGGTTCATTGTGCCGTTCGAAGCGCGCTACTCGGTCGGCTAACAAACATGGCGTCCTCGTGCTTCTAGTGGAGTGTTAACGCCAGTGAATATCGGAGGCCGTGGCTAGTGTTGTGCGGCCGCATGGTACGTTCTTGTCAAGATGTGCAACGGCCAGCATTTATCGAACGTTAAGTTTCCTGCTATGTTTCTACATAACGAGAAGCAAGTTCAGTGGCTTCATGTGGGCGGCGAATGGGATTCAGGTAAGCTTTGTCGATACGTATTTATTGTATGTGCTAGTTTCCTTACAGTATTATTCGGTAATGTTGTTAAGCATTGAATTGTTTGCGATTTTCGATTGTGTCCACTGTGGTTATGTTTATTTTTTTTGTTGCCGTTATCTTTATGAGGGCATTGTACGACTTTATAAACCGTACTCCAATACACATTTAACTTAAATACGAAGTGAAATATTCTGCCGGCAGTTATCTCGCAACGAATTCTTAGAGGAATGAATGTTATACACATTCACATCCTGTATTTACTTACGGTTTTGTAGTAAGTTTTGTTAATAACTTCCGCAGAAACTGCACAGGTATGTGGCAGCAGTTTATTTAAATATTGCCTAGCCTAGGCAGTATAATTTTCCATGCTGCCGTTTGTACCTGTAGGCAAGTAAACGTACTAATTTATGTAAATACAATGCGATATTTCACAATTTAAAGAATCGAATTTGCTTCTTTCTTAGGCCATGTTTTTTTAAACTGTACTCTACGGTAATTCATTGTTTTATTGTACTTTTGTTGGATAATAATCACATTGTGTTGTAAAAAAATGTAAACTAAATAATTCGCATTGGAGCTTTTTGAAGCTAAAAAAGCGCATCCAAATGTAGACTTAATTTCCTCTGCTGACTATTTCCTCTGCTACCAGAAATAGCTCCCGAATAAAACTAATTTTCTTTTTAATCTTGGCAATGTCTACAACCCTTGAGACTTTGAAATTCATAAACCTTTCTCAACTTTGGTATTGGGATTAGGCTTGGCTTTATTTTATTTATTTAATTTTTTTAAGTCTCACAAAAACAGTAAGTAGTGTAACATTATTACTGGTTTTATGATTCACGATATTTTATTTAATCTAAAACCATCTTCTGCATTCTCAATATATAATATACTCGTAAGGTTAGTTACAAGTGCAAATTAAAAATAAATCAAAGCACGTGTACAGCAGTAGGCCCTATTCTGATCATAAAATTAATTTGCTCTGTTAAGTGAAGACAACTTTAGGTTTAAATAGAAGGCCATAAAGATTAACTTTGGGAAAGTCTGGGTTTGAATGGCATGCTAACTGTATTTGTTTCGTCTTGCAAGTAATGGGCGAAGTTAAGGATAAATTTAGCTCTATTAATTTTTTTAAATAAATATGATTCAGTTGTTTGGTTTTTCTCATTAGAAAACAGAAAATGTATCTTCAGTAACTACATTTAGTTCTTACACTTTTGAGATAAATACAAAACACTTGGAATACGGATGACTTGTAACTTGGCTTAGTGAATCACATAATGGGTGACTCAGTGGGGTTTGCAATGACTAAGGTCCTAGTATTTTTTTTTGTGAACACATACCTAATTAGTATCAGCAAATTGTTAATGAGTACTTTTTTAGTAGTAACCTGTTTCATCACTCGAAATTAAACGAAAGTTTATCATAGCTTTGTAGTGTGAGGAAGTAAAGGCTGTTGAATATTTATGTAAAATTGTCAACTGTAAAAATTTGTTTTTCACCAACTACATTTTCATGGGAAAACATTTTGTGACAAATGATTTTCTGATGTATTGCCAATCATACGTTTATACAGTGCATAATAATATTCTTGCAAGTGGGCTCCTATCCTTTGGTAAATCACTCACTTCTGAGATCTTGTCTCACTCAAAGCACCTTCTTAAACTTCCTAACATCCATCACTCTCGCCAACTCTTCTCAAAACATAACATTCTTAATATAAGCTGTTAAGTATAACTTCAGTAAATTTTGAATATATGGGCAATAAAGTTAATGTTAATATAATGTGATGTGGGCCATTGCGAAACAATGTATGTACAGTACGTTATGGTGGAATAGAAATCACAGGTTGATTTTAGAACTCCAATACTATGTTCAGGGTAAAACTTCAATCCAGATTGAACCTGAAGTGGAGTCAACTCTGAAAGACGAACTGTGTTTACGGTAAGTATTACAATCTAGATTGAACTGTAAACAAGAGCCAAGTTGAAGTCAACCTGGACTGAAAACGTAATAATGCTATCTATCGGCGACAGAAAGCAGAGAAGAGATAACAAGCGAAAAAGAAGAGTTGCTCCAAATAAGGCTTTCCTTCTTGTTCCGGTTCCTTTATAAAAGCCATTTAGCTTTACAAATATCTGCTTTTAATGCTTTCTGTTAAATTATAATGTGTTCTCTCTTCTTTTTTAACCTAACCACAACATGTAACAACACAATATGGTGGAAACTTTGTCCTGCACATTTTCATTTCAGTTCAGTCTGCGTTTACAGTAAAATCTCAATCCGGTTTCTTCACTCCAGTCCACCTCAACAAGTGGAGTAGATTATCTCACTTCACTCTTACTTCAATCCACAACAAAGTGTTTGTAGTAAAATAGCAATCTCGATTCCTCAGTCTACTCCATCTTCATTCCGGTTTAAAATTTTACCCTAAATGGCCTAAATATGTCAGGTACTGACATGTCATAAACACGTGGGGCAAAATTTCTATAAACAGTTTTTCTATAGTACTGAAATTTCAAGACTGGATTCATGACAGCACTAGAAGCATGCATTGGACTAAGACTTTCCACTTACCAGCTAAGGTGTATAAAGAAAAAAAGGGCAGTAGGAATGCTGAGAAGGTTACTGAAGGAATTTGATGGTGCAGTGAAGGAAAATTCATATTTTACACTGTTACATCCAATTCTGGGGTTTACAGCATCAGAGTGGGAGTAATATGTGGAATCAGATGTGCAGGAGCTGTAGAAGGTACAAAGATGGACATCGAGATGGGTGAAGGACGAATTGAGAAGGCAAGAGCAGGTTTGTGAGGACGAAGAGAACTTAATGATCATTGGTAATGTTGAAGGAATTGGATTGGAGCTCATTGAAGGGAAATAGGTAAGTGGAAAGGCTGGTCAGGATATACAAGGTAGTGAATAAAAAGTGAAGATGGGAATAGTACTAAGAATATTCAGAAAGTAATGATTGGAATGGTACTGTGTAGGCAGTTTGTAATTAAGTTGGTAAGGGAGTAGTATATTCTATTGGAGGAGTTTGTGTTGGTGAAGGGGTTGAGAAGTTTAAGAGGGGTTTGGGAAGCAGTTAGAGCTTGCCACCAGGTGGTTGCCCAATTGCTAGTGAATTATTTCATGTTTCCAAACTACAGGAAGCGACCATACTTGCAATTAAAGCAGCTTTACTTGCTCTAAAGTTAATGCAAAAAAACTTACCCTCTGTACATACTTTAAGTGCTAGTGGCAATTAGAACTTTATATATTGTACTCACTGAGTGCAGGTGAAGGTCTGTAACACATACCACTTGACCAGTGGGCACAGACTCTGTACAGTCATTGGAATAATTAAGTTATCCATCTTCACAGGATCTCAAGGATAATATGGAATTCAAAATTCTTGTACAGATCGCAAGGCCACATTCTTATGACACACGAAAGCATAACATGTAATTGATTTTAGTTATTTAGTGGACACACACCATTACCATTCCAGAGAACCAGGTTTTCTGAAATGAAATATTGCACCTTGGTATGTATCCATAGCTTTTCTCGAAATCTTTCAATCACAGCGGAAGATTCTTAAAATTAAATTAATATTTTATTGTGATGCAACGATGGACTGGGGTGATTTAGTATATCAGGAAATTGTCACTTTTAGATATATCAAACCCAAACAATGTCACTTTTAGATATATCGGACCTAAACAATCTTCTTTTTTAAATGTATGGTTTGCAAAGTATGTAAAAGTACGTACCTTCTCATCACTTGAGTCACTTGAAGTTGTAGGAATTTTCTTCGCACGCTGTTTGTCTCTCCTTTGGATATTTGTTGGCCCTTATACTGTTCTCTCCTCCTGGATTCTTTCATAACCAGCTTCCTTTTCACTCCTTTGTTTTTTAAGTGTTCTGGAGATGTAAGTTGCAGCAAAGGTGTCTTCTTCACTTTGGTAGTTTTCCTTTGTTTAGACGTCAATTTCTCTGGAGTTGGCAAAACTGTGGAAAAGTTTCAGAGTAAGAGGGTTGACAGGATTGTTCTTTCAAACTGGAGGGAAGGGGCATTTCATTTGAAGTGTCTGCTGCTGTATCCAGTGGTCCTGGATTGGTTGGTGAAGACATCTCAGGTTCTTCAGCAGAAAACATTTCTGAAGGTAGGAACTTATGGTCAGGTATTCAGTTGGGATTGAAAGGATACAGCCAGTACACTCAAATCTTTTAACCGCATATCCTACTGTGGGGCCCTTTCTCCAGGCAGCATTGAAAATAGAGCCAAAAACAAATTTGGTAATCGACGATGTGGGGTTGGCGTGAATGAAGACTGTAGTTTCCTGATAGTAAAATGTCTTCAGAGGCTTAAAGACTTCTGTCAAATGGCTGTAGAACATGGGTCGTGTGAGATGGTAAGCAGATCAGCTCTATTTGATGTTCCTTGCAAAAATATAGACACTTGATTGAATGGTGCGAGATGTGGCCATATAAAATTAGCAGAACTTTCCCTTGCACGCGATTCTTTTCAAAATGCTCAAGTCAAGTAAGGAACAGATTTTCATTAATGTACCCTGATTCAGACATAACAACCTGAGTACCTGGAGGAAAACCTTGTGTGTACTCTTCACCCATCCTCTTCCCTTTGAAGATTACAAAAGGAGGAATAAATGTCCCACTGGCATTACAGCATGCTACAACAGTAAAGTTTTCACCTCCCTCCAAACTTGTCACACTTTTGCCCTTTTCACAGATTATTTTGGGTGGCCTGTTATTCATGGGAAACCCAGTTTCATCCATGTTACAAATAAGGTGAGGTTGGGCCTGAAACCCACGATCGACTTGAACCTGATTCAACAGTTCATAAAAATTGCCAACTGTCTTCTTATTCATTCCAATAGCCCGCGCTTTCGACAGACCTTCAGGTTTTCGCAGCGAAATGATATTTTTGTGGTGGTTCATGAATCCTATAAACCAATCATTATCTGCCATTTTAACCTCGTCACTCCAAGGAACAGAAATGTTATTAATTTTAGCAAATTGGAAAACTGCTTTCCGCACATTGGTTGGTGTGAGGCCAAAACCTCAATTGCTCAATGATTTCAGTCATGCAACAAGATCATCTTCTTGTTCCCGAGAAAGAATTGTTGGGTGTCCTATAGCCTTGGGCCTGAAAGATGATATTTCTTCGCCTAAAGCTTTTTTAATTCTGATTTGTGATACTCTTCACTGCCGAGTCCAACGGAACCTTGAAATGATTAGCTGCTGCACGTAAACTCAAATGTCCATTTAGAGTGCTGGAAATGGCTTCAGACATATCTTCTTCCTTTCATTTCAAGTACACATCCTGAGATTTAGGTTGATATTTTCTCACCATCTGAAAAAAAAATTTTTTCACCTTCATAATTAAATAATATTGCTTAGTAAGGGGTCAATATGAGTACCATTTTAGATTTATGATCTTAAAATGTAACAGTCGTTTAAAGTAGGCCTATTACTTTAGGTGTATAACAGAGATATGTTGCAATATTTCCTGAAACAAACTATAAAAGAAAATAAATTGTGAAACTAAAGATCTCTGGAAAAATGGTGATGTAAATTGGTTCAGTTGGATGGGCCTATTAACTATAAAATTTTAAAATCATTAAAGAAACACTACACAAGTCAGAGGTATGTGTAACAAATAAGAAATAGCTTTAAAAACATTTGGTAGCATAAAAATTTAACTTAAAAATTCCAAACTTGAAGATGTTTTCAGGTTTCTAAGGTAAATGTATAATGGCAGCAGACCCTAAATGACTGTAACCCATTTTAATGGTTGTGGTTGCTTAAAAGCTGGAATAGAGTATTTTGATACTTTTTCGAGGTTTTTTTAATTTCGTTTTCAGTTAAAAATATGATTTTATACATTTTTTGCAGTGTATCTATTTTAAAATCTCTAAATCTCTAAAAGATATATTTGAAAGCAAATAATTTAAGGGGTACTTTCATATTTATCAGTATGTACTGTTATAAATATAATTAATAGTTCATCATAATAACTACATACATTTTGCAATCCAAATAGTCCCACAAACTGATCCGAATAGCCCCTTATGAGTAGACTCCACCTAGGTGCATGTAGTTCCGCCAAATACCAACAGATCGCGCCAGCTGTACTATAAGCACACGTAGAAAGCTTTGCGCAACAAGTATTGGCAATAGAAAGCTACGAGAATATTTACATTTTCATGGGAAAGCTTGAATTCGATTAAGAAGATATTACATTATACCAACATTGGGTAACGTAACACTCACCTCTGCTACTTCATGCGCGATTTAGAAGGCTTGCAATTCACACAATCAATGTTATTGTTAAACACACACTCCAAACAACATCCCCTCAAAATGGAACGTCACTAGTGATGGTTCCAGGACATAAGAATCTATGCGCAGTAGGTATACAGCTTATTTTGATCCGAATAGCCCCATGGTCCAAATAGCCCCACCCTACCTTATCAACAAATTTTACGATCAGAACTGCATCCTACTTGTACCACTACAGTTGAGTTCTTGCTTAAACCTTGGAACGAGCGAATAATGTATAACTTGATATTACCGCCTGTACACGTGAACTAGGAAAAAAGCTTCAATGATAAATGTATTTTATTTGTGGACACTAGCGTGCTTTTCTGTACAAATTGAACCATAATGTAATCTCCTATACAACCGCCCTCTACTTTAGACTGTGTCTCAATTCAAGAGTGTGTACACTCTCATTACCTACTCTCCCTCTCTGCCACTCTGGCTCATTTTATTCGAATTGGGACGTCTACTCTCGCACTATACACTTGGCACACTGCATTCTATCGGCAGCAATTGTAAGTATATAAATAAATAATCTACACTACGAACTAAGATGTATCTAATGTAGGTTGTTATTATCTACTATAATATAAATATTTATTAAATACAAGAACGGCGTGTTAAAACAATTCTTAAAAAAAAAAAAAAAAATGGTTTAACCTTAAAGCAATATGGCTGCCACAGAGGGTGCGAAAGTGAGCTGCGAGGGAACATCATCGCTCACCCTCGTTCACTCTCCAATTGCGCACTCTCCCTTTGAGTTGAGACAGTGCAAAGTACCCTCTGTGACATCAAGAGTGGACGAGAGAGTACGTTTTCAGCGAGTTGGGACACAGCCTTAGACACAGTGACTGAAAGGATTAAAGGGTATTAGGTGTATACAATGATAGTGTCACCTCTGAATGTTTAAAAGAGACGTGTTGTAGGTGAGAAGGCTTGCATGCAAGTTCAGTGACTTGGACCTAGAGATAGGGTTTGGTATGATGTGCGTTCTATGTTGTCCTTACTGCGTCTGCAATTCTAAGCATTGAATGGGCAAAATCATTCACCTAGGTTAGTACATATATTAAAATATCAGTTCAATAAGTCGAGGGTCACTGGACTTATGCCCAATTTTACGCTATACAGGGAACAGAGAAATGTCTCAGCATCGGACAAGTCTTCAAGTACTATTATTATTCCCTTTTTTTATTTGGGTCAGAATTTTGTGGCGAAAAGATTATTGTACCATTTGGTCTCACAAATGTTTTATGTGCGTATCTGCAGTGCTGCTTCGTGATCAGTGATTGTATGTTTTAACTTTTTTATGTCTCGGGGTTCTAGTATTAAATCACGTCTATGATGTCATAATAGCCTTATTCTAATTGATGCTGTCAAATGACAGTTGTGTGAACAAAGACACACTGGCTGTAACCATGAAGCGTAGTTCTTGATATGCATGTGAGGCATTGATACAAAATGGCAGAAATCTTATATAGACCAAATTGCGGATTGTGACTTTATATAGCTTTTCTAGAAGACAAGATAACTAATGCCCGATATAGACCAAATTGCGGATTATGACTTTATATAGCTTTTCTAGAATACAAGATAACTAATGCTCGTATGAAGACAATGCTGGCTATATTGCCAAGTCTCATTCATTCAAAAAGGTGAATGGTAAGATAAGTTGCCTAGCATTGGTGTTAATTATATACGTTAGTAGAGTCAGAACTAAATCATACTTATAGGCTGGAAAGTAAATGTGATGTGTGCAAATAATTCTGGCAGAACTGCTTAAGACAAAATACCCAGACATGTTGAAGAGCCAGAATAGGGAAAATTTCTGGAAAAAGGTATTAATGTTTACAAATTATCTTACCATAAAATGCAACTAGGCAAAGAAATATCTCAGTGAGAATTCTTATTTTCATATTAGGTATTCAGTGTTAAAAAAGCCAAATTTTAAAACACAGCTGTAAACACTGAAAACACATTCTTATTGGCTAACACATTTATGATGTAGCTTTATGTGTTTTGTTTAGCCGTCACCCACCTGCCTATATTGTTATTGGAATTTTTCACGGACTGAAAAAATTGATAATGTAATGAACCCTGGTTACGTTAAAAGCTAGCTCGGGAAATTCACCCGTTGTTAAGGAATGCGTGGTTACAGATGTTAACGTGGAAGATTTCACTGGTGTTAATTTTAAAGGAATGTAGACAGCAATGTATCAGTTGTTCTCACACATTGCAATGTTTTAGTGGTAAAGATTTGAGTTTGTCAGTGTAATTTAAATTATAGAGTTAATATAACTTAACTACGAATTCATTTTAATGTTTCATGTGTTGTATACAATAATATGTTTAGGTTTGAATATTCGGCTAAATGAAGTTTGCATGTATACAAAAAGTAAACCAATTGAGCTAGTAACTGATTGCATTTAACCAAACCTGGCACAGGCTGGTGATCGAACGTCCTGGTTGTGCGAGTTGGGAAAATAATATAGCAGATCAATTTTTTAATAAGAGTACATTATTTTCTCAATTTTTACGTTTCTTGTGCACGGCAGTGAGAGCTGTGCTGCTATGTATGGGGGAGTTTCGTAAGACTGTCCACTCGTCTAATTGTCAGCCAATCACGGGTGCCTTGAAATCACCTATTGGCTAATCATGTCATATTGTACACAATACATGGAAATAATCATTACATACACAAACTGTATTTTTGTCGTTAATGGCAGACTATTCATAGTCTATTCTTGTAACTTAAATTGTTCATTGCGCCTTGATTTGTCAGACGGCGCTATGGATTAAGATTTTATTCCAAGTAATTCACATTTTATTGCTGCACAAAGGAACTATTGTACACATTTTCGGAGTTTCAGACATTAGTTTTTACCGCATACACTACTTTATCACAATTTCATGAGTTGAAAGTACAGGTATGTTGCTGTAGTTTGTGCGTTACAATAAAATGTGCAGTATTGTGACATCACAGGGACATCATCATCAACATGGTGGTTTGTGTTTTTACCATGCAAAAAAGACCGTTCTTTTTATTTAAGTTTTTCTGAAGTTGTACGGATGCTAGGAAAAAAAAGTATGGTATAGTTCATTAAATTTAATGTACTTTTAAATAAAAACATAAAAAAAGAAAAAAATTTTCCTATTGTTGTGGCAATGCTTGCTGTACTTTACCAGTTAAATCTAAAAGGATGTTTTAAACAAAAATACGTTTTTGTAGGTTGTAATAGCATATTAAAAGAGGTATATGAATAGCACCAGGTTTTAAAAAAATTACATACATATTTATCTGTACGAAAAGCATGTGAATTATTTAAAAAAAAAAATATACACACACACACACACACATATATAAATGTGTGTAGGAAAAGCGTGTAGCCCAATTTGCTCTGAACAAAGAGATGAGAAAGCTTAAAGAGATGTGACAACTATTGCATGACAGGTTGGATAGTAAAGATACTGATAAGTCTCTTTTTACGAGGGTGTGGCCATGCATATAGAAGCGAATGGAAGGTAAGTGAAGCAGACTTTTTCCATCATTTTGGGCATCACATCATGGCGACCCCTTGTTTGTTAGCCTGTCATGATGTGATTACTTAATAATGAAGGCCTCTGGTTCAAGTAATTGAGAAGTTTAATAATGTTAATATTGGTATTGATATCTCTGAAAAATTTCAGGAAATTTAAGGAAAAATTCAGGGAATTATTATTTTTGTTTTTAATTTTTGTTACAGTGATTTTTAGATTTATGTGGTGCTTCAATATTAAGATTGTATCGTGTTAAAAGATTTGTTGACATACTCAATAGCCTCACAGTCAAGTTATATACTAGAAGACGTAATTCGATACTTGTTATAAAACAAAGACTCACATTTGATATTGTCTCCAGGGTGAAAATATTGATCTTGTCAATCACAAGATCGACAGTCAAGTTAGCGCGTCGTAGTACATATGCTACTATTTTTCTAGTTGCAATGACTGCCAGTCTCGTTTGTTGACATTGATTTTGTTTTTGAAAATGAGTTTGTATTCAAAGCGTATGTTTACAGAAGCTTGGCCGCTCGACAGTTTATTTAAGGACTTGGTTCACACAGTTGATGGAGATCCATTTATAGACCCATGCAACGTCTGCAGAAGTTGGTTTTCATTGAACAATGAGGGTTAAACAGCTGTAAGAAACCACATCAATGGGAAACAACATAGAATGTGAGTTGTCACATTTATACTTGTGCTTAACTGAAGGTTATTTTCTGTCAACAGAATAAATCTTTACAAGAAAGTTTAGTTCCTGACGAAATTAAGCCGTCTACATCTGCAGGTAAAGTTGTAAGCGACCCAATGTAGCATCAGAATTTGTGTGAAACAACTATAGAGTTATGTGTAAATGTCTCTAAACAATATTACACTTGCAGAGGTTATGTGCAAAAGCTGTTTGCAGGAGCTATTTGAAAATCTATTTGTGCATTTGCCTATGACATAAAATAGTCTAGACCATAAACATACTTGTTGAAAGTAAAACCTGGTTACAGGTTTCTAGGCAGACATGATTGTCAGGTAGGTCACTGTGTGAAAAATGTGATAGGCGTGAGAGTGCTTCATAACTATTTGGTAGGAAAAATTATATATTTGAAAATTTATGACTATGGCAAATGCAGTTGTGCAGAATTCAATTGAACTAGCTTCTTTTGTAAAACTTTTATTAATATTGTATCTCATGAGAACTCTAATGTGGAACAATGTTACTCCAACTGTGAATGTTTAGCGCAGCAAAAAGGAAGTGATGGTGAAGAAGAAAACAGTAATATCTGCAAAAGAACTTGTTTCCAACAATTAAAGAACTGTTGAGAAAACAAGAAAAAGTTGAATTGATTGAATGGAACTTTAGTTCCTTGATCCGTTAAAATTAGTTCTGTCATGAAAGAAGATCATAGTGTGCATTTTTAATTTCTGGGAATTATGAAGAAGGGGCTGTGCAAGTCAGTTTTGTGCTTTTTTATTGTGTGTACACATACAGACAACTAGTCGTAAGGTGCAGGTATATAATTTAAACGAGTGCTATAATATTGTAAAGTGAGATATCCTTTCAGATTTATAACATTTAAAATTCCTTACAAAGAACAAAGCATACACAGTACAACCGCTGCCAACAAAATAAGTTAATTTCAAAAGATTTTTAATTTCAATCATCAAAAGTGTTTTTATTTGTGTATTTTGTCATTGTAAATATCGGAAAATTTTGTCTTTTCTCTCAGAGAAATCAGTGAGTTTTTCTTGTCCATGTGAGTGGCCAACATTTAAAGCCTTTGCACTTTAATGTGACGTAAAATTGTGGCTTCAACTATGCCACAAGTAATCTCTCTACTATTCTTACCTCTGCATTTTACACCTTTCCGTGTTTGACTATATCGTCAGTGCATTACTTACATAATGTTTTCTTGGAAGACAGAACTGTTTGAGAACTTCTGCCTGAAATCAACACATGTTGTCTAAAACTTGCCTGCACACTCTGCCTGCGAGTATTGTCACATCTGAAGTCATTCAGCACTCTTTGCCGCCTGAAGAACATACTAGTGGTCTTTGATGACACAAAAAAGATATCGAACATGACGGCAGTGCGTTGCGCACTTAGGTTTTTTCTGGTCTTCTTAAATCACAGATCGCTCGCAAGTTCATAAGACAACCCTGTAAGAATACTTTTATAGTCTGATTGTTTACAGATTTTTATTGAATATTATAGGCTTGTTAAAATGTTTAGGCATTGCTGTAAAGCTCTTTGTTACAATATCATAATTATTCCAGTGTAAAGCATATTTGCTGTTTAACCAGTGTTTTGAATTTTAAGAAATGCTGAAACTGAAAATATAAATTTTAAAAATTGAATAATTTTTTTTAATACAAATAATTTTTATTCTTTAATTTTATGAGCATGTCATAGTAAGTAGCCTGCAATGTCTTTATCCACTGTGATTTTTTGAGTTTGGTATATCATTTGGTGTTAGTGTAGTCGTTAAAATGGTAACATGCAAAATATGACTTTAACAAGCCATTATGCGAAAACTTTGAGAGATAAGAAATTAATAAAAGCCAAATTTAGTCACATTTTATGTCTAAAGTAAAAAAAAATCTGGTACAAATAAAGAATAAAATAATGATGAAAATTGCGGTAAAACGCACCCTTAATTGTTCCACGTATTGTGCCATTTTTAAATACTAGGCATACTTTTAAAGTGTGTCCCTAGTTTGTTGCAGATAAGTTGGTATTGACCTGGTAGATACTTTGGACTAGCAATTTTTTTAGGTGTGTAAAGTATTTTTTTTTTTTTTAATGTTTATTGTAGTTTGACGTAAACTCATTGAAAATGGTGATAGTGCTATGAAGGATTTCTAGAGGCTAAGTTATTTAGTTCGGTTTATAGACAGTGACGTGGCAAGTTTTACATTTGTAAATTCCAGAAAGAAAACACCATGAATTATAAAATTGTGAATTTCATTTGAAACTACAGTTTAGGCTTAGTTTTATTGCTGGGAATACTTGTTTGTAGGAAATAAATATTCTCCTAAGTTAGGAACATATTTTGGAATAGCTATGGATTTTGGCATTGAATGTTATAGACCCCCCTGCTGCTTATTAATAAAAAAATGCTCTTATTTTACATAGCAAAGGAAGTAAGAATGACAATTATGAGTTATGAGTTAGGTGACATAATAATTTAAGAGTTTGGTGATGTCCAATACTCTTCTAATAGTTGAAAGAACTGAACAATGACAGTTATTGGCTCAAATCAAAATATTTTAACAAGTCAGCACTCTCAAGGGTGCTTGGCGGAGTTGCCTGGCAGGCTGCGCAGCCGTCCTGTTCCGCTGCTCGCTACTTACAGCCCTGGTGTAGAGACAGCAGACTGCACTTCTCGTCTTTCCATTTCCCCTACCTTCCTATCTCCATTCATGCGATGAGTCAGTGGACTGTGCCCCACCGCCTTTCCTTCCAACTTCCGGCCCCCTGACAACATGGGCCACCTGCACTCACCTGACATCACAGGTGTTCGGATAGGTGGGTACCAGTCAATCATCCGGAACAAGAATTCAATTTGGATGCAACTGAATGTTTCTGCAAAACCTGGAATGTTTAACTTACATCAACCAGCATGGTCTGCAATGCCTGAGAATGTTCTGGGCATCGTCGCAGGCGACTAAATACTGGCCCACTGCGTCCATAGATTGACTGCGCCCTTCGGCTGGTGAGTGTTCACAACGAATTTGGCAGCGAGGGACGAGACAGGAACAGCAGATTGAGGAGAAGCTACAGAGGTGTAGATGACTGTGTAACTCTTTGAGTGGTATGAGCAAGGGTGAGAGTGAACGCCCAGGTTGAGCTGTAGCTGTGTATTGTGAGACATTTCTAGATAAAAACTTATGTGGTTGAACGACTGATTTGAGAGACACGTTAATTATACACTAGAGTAGTAGACTAGGCCTTTAGGGAGATACCTGTATATAATATCTGTAAGTGTTTATTTGATTGGTATGAATCGCGAGTGATGTAAACTTAAATGTAGAGTATTTGTATAGGACATTCGGAATAAAGTGAGCACTAAAGATTTAACCTGTGAAAAAAATCACTACCCGTTAACTGCATATTAGTCAACATTAAAAATAGTTACAGTATTGTTTTCATGGTGGGTAGCAAATCATTGCATGTAGTTCCGTGTATTTTCTTATTTGACTACAGCATTAGTGAAAGAACATCAAATGCAATCGACCTCTCTGTATACCATATACTTTGAAATATTTATTTATGATCTTATTGACATACCTACTCAGTGTAGTTTGGCTTGATTAGCGCCACCACAAAGTAATGCAACCGCCTGCTGAATTCAAAACTGTCGTTGAAACATTGCTGCTAAGGCTCACGTTAAAGACATAGTTGAAAATTCTACTGGCAGGTGGCACCAGAGTTAGGTTTTTGCCGCGTCGCCTTCACTCGCCGTGTTTGTCCATTGCATAATAAATATGGGTTTCTGATGAACACATTCAAAAGCATTAGAAGTAACTGTTTGTGAATATCATTGCTGAATTATGTGAAGTCATTAGTAATCTCTTATGTTTTATGATCGCCAGTCTGAACATATGGAATCAGAAATTGCATTTTTTTTTCTGTTTCACACATTAAGAAAATTCGTTATTTATTATTTTTGTAATTGCATTGTTTTTTGCAGTATGTTTGAACAGAACTTGAATTCATGAATTGCGTGTGTCGTGTGTGTGTTTATAGTAGCTGTTTTAAATTATAACAGCGCTCGTTCATTTAATGAGTTGATATTTTAGATAACATTTATCTCAGCAGTGTAATATAAATGTAAACATTGTGCAAGCCTACGTAAATAAAAACACATGGCAATGTTTATGTTTTCATGTAGCTGAATCATATAAACTGACGGTAAGTAAAAATTAATCGTGGCTTTTTTTGTGTGCTCACTTTATCCTGAATCACCTATAGTGTGTTGTACTTAAATTAAGAACTTTTTATTTTATTTATCTATTTAATTATCTAAGACATCCATCCCAAATGAACCTGCCTGCGTCCAGGACAGCAAAGTTATTTCAATGTGGTTTAACAGTTGTATGCACTAATTTAGGCTTGCACAGGACTGTACTGCGATTGACACTGTTAGCAATAATAATTGTGTGTATTGAAATTATTGCATCTCCTATTTACTCCTATTTTTTTAACAGACAACTTTTCATAAGTATAGAAATACTGTTGTATTGCTGCGACAGGCCAGAAAATAAAATTGGTTCAGTTAATTTAGTGTGCCAACAAAATTCTTATGATAAGTTTATTATAGGCAAACTCGTGAAATCAAGATGCAAAAGTATGAGCTGTTCCCCTTTAGTAGTTGTAGGTTCTTACATTTTCCTGCCTGATAAGTAATACACACTGATAGATTTTGACAGTGTTTGAGTACTGTCGCTACCATTTAAGCGAAATAAATATTTAACAGAGGTACTACAGTATTGAGGTGACCAGTCGTTTATTTTTCACAGATCACATCACAGAATTTGTAAATGTTTCTGCATCACATGATTCTTTTTCACACATAGGCCTATTCAAAATCTACATCATAATATTTAAGGTTTGTGTTTTGTATTATAGGTGATTCGGAATAAAGTGAGCACTAAAAAAGCCCTGATTAATTTCTATTTTCTGCCAGTTTATATCTTTCCGCTACATGTAAACATCAACATTGCCACGTGCTTTTATTTACATAGTCTTGTACAATATTTACATTGACGTTAAAGTGCTCCTTTAAATTTTTGCTACAATATGTACTCATTAAATGCACGGGAGCTGAATACATGCTATACTCAGTAGTAATCTTAGTTATAAATACCTGCGAGTTAACGTCTTAAAACACTGGTTTCTCTGCGTCGACTCTAACGGCGCTATTAATTACCGTTACGAATCTCGTAAATCCATGCACAGTATATTCGAACTTTTAAATTAAAACCGTCACTAAAAAAAATACACGACACACGCAACTCAAGAATTAAAATTCCGTTCAACATACTGCAGTGAACGACGACGTTGAATGTGTTTATAAGAAACCCATATTCATTACACAACGGAAAAACAAACTGAATGATGCAATGCGGCGAAAACCTAACTCTGATGCCATCTGTCAGTGAAATTTTAAACTATCTCTGCGGCGCGAAGCAATAGCGCCGTGTGCCAACAATAATCGACTTGGTTGCGTCGCATTGTACTGCCGCTGATTAAATAGAATTATACAGTCAGTAGGTATGTCAGTATGAACTTAAATAAATATTTTAAATTATATTAAATACAGAGAGGTCGTTTGCAATTGATGTTGTTTCACTATTGCTGTATTCAAATAAGAAAATAAACGGGACTACATGCAGTTATTCGCTACCAACCATACAAACAAAAATGTAACTGTTGTTAATGTTGGCTTATATGCAGCAACGGCTAGTGATTTTTTTCAAAGGTTAAATCTTTAGTGCTCACTTTATTCCGAATGGCCTATATATTCGTATTGTCACTTACAAGGACAAAGGTATTTTAGTACATGATATAAGATCCTGCAAATTGGTGTGTAGGCATACTGTATTATAAAACTGGGTACACATGTTGAGGAGCCTTTCTACCTACCCCTTCAAATGTGCTGCAGCGAGTTACGACTATTCTCTTTGTAACAAAACAATTTAACGCACGTTATAGCTGTGTATCTACGAAAAGAACACACACTTAATACTATGTCCCTATAGTGCTAAAAATTTGGCACATTTATTAGAAACCGTATTTTCTGGCTCTTCAAAATGGTCAAAAATGTTTATTTTTCAGTCTTCTGTATCTAGAAAATTAACATTCGGATTTGAAAAAAAAAACATAACTATAGAAACAAGTATTAGCCTTTTTGCTGGCCGCAAATAAATTAATTTGGTCACCCTTTAAGGCGACTGCCTACCTCATGCTTCAAATGTGTTGCAGTGTGTTCGTAAACAGGTTTTTTCTATGAAAATATTCCAAGTGTGTCTATCTATAGTGCCAATGTACGAAAAGAAAACAAAACTTCAGACAAGGTCGGACCCTCATTGTTAAGACGCCACGCTTATTAAAAATACTGTTTCTAAGCCCTCCAACATGGCTAAAAACGACCTTTTCAGACTTCCGTACTTCAAAATGTACTAACCGGATGTATGTGAAACTCAGATTGCAACCTGCTCTGAACTCAGTTGCAGACTTTCCACCAATTAAATTATATGGTCATTGCTTAGTGTCCCATAGTAAAAAAAGTTCGGTGGGAAGCTTGCACGCTAGTTCAGAGCTTGGCTCGTTGAGGCGACGCGGCATTTTATGAGCACTTCAAGGTCGACCTTACTGCTTTGTCACTTTTGAGCCCCTCGTGTTCGGCTAGGCGGCACCCTTAATAGGAAAAGCGATAATAGCAAAGTGCTGCATGCCATCTGAGGAACTTGCGCGGAGAGACGATAATGCATTACATAAGTCGGTTAGAGGTACTCTACCCCTCCTGCCTTACACACACAAACACAACCTATCTAGGGAGGCCCCTTAGAGCCACTTGTTCCTATTTATGCTGTTTTTGCTATTAAATTTTTGAAATCTTGACGTGGAGCAGATGTAGGAAAAGTTACACAGAAATGTTCGGAATTGTTTCGACTGTGTAGTCATTTAAGTATAGGCCTAAGTTTTTATAATTTTGACTAGTTGTCGACTTGATTCAGTTTTCTTAATGTCTGTAATAGACCAATTCTATGAAAACATAAAAAAATTCTATGTTGTACATATAATTTTCAACTTTTCTATGTAATGGTTTTGCAATATCTGCTCCCATTTAGGATTTATAAAACAACACTTGCTAAAATAGCATTAATAGGAATTTGTGGTCTAACGCTAAACTTCTAATACAATTTTTAGGTTTCTGAATCTTAAAGAGTAATCCTAGGAAACTTTTTTTTTTTTATATAGTTGACAGGTTAATTTTAACAATGAGTTTCTGGTGAACTGTTTATGGTTCTGTAATTCTGTAACTGAGAAATTTGGCTTGAAAAAATTAATTAAAAACAATCAATTTTTGACAAAATATTTACTCTGAAACATGGTAGGCCTATATGCTTTTTTCTAGGATTCTTGTTATTCAATGTTGACTTGTAATTTCTTTATTGTATTACTTTGTGTACTACACCTTCTTCACATCTTATCAGCTGAGGTGTAATTTGGTGAATTAAACTGATTAGGGTCACAGTAATGTGAGACAACCCAAAAAGAAAGCGTACCATGGCGGCAAACTCCTGTGATGGTTTTTATCATAAAATTGCAGGGGCTGTAAATTTGCTCCCTTGACTTTGCCAAAACACATTCACCTTCAGCAAATCTCTTTATCTCTTTTTGTTCGCAGGAAACATGCCAGTTTTCAGTTTCCCAAGAATAATTGTATTTGGTACTTTTACTATGAAACTATGCTTTATTGCAAAAAATTAACATTTTACTTAAACAAATATAAGTTTGAAACACTCAACAAATGAGCTTTGCAGTGAATAAACGAATTAAATAAATATTGCTGTCCATCTGTGCCAATGTGTCAGTGCAGAATTCATATGATGCGTGTGTGTGTGAGTGGTGAGAGTGCCTAGACGGAGTACATTTCGTGCACCAAGCGTTTACATAGTATTTTGGGGACTTTGGTTTTGTAGTATGGTAAGCCCACAACTTGCGTGTAACGTTTATTTCTGTGCACTTCACAGAAAGCTGTTTGGAAGTGACACATTTCTTATCCCGGCAAAGCATGGCAACAAGGGATTCTACCTAGCAAATGCTGCCCTCTTGAAATTTTTTGTACCAAGCAAATGGGATTACCTTCTGGGTGGTTTGTTATAACTTGTTAAGTAAAATTGTTCGGTAACCTACTGTATTTTTGCTAACTGAGGAACCAGCTCTTTCTATTGCAGTGCAATTAAAATTTTGTTGCACGAGCTTTTCCTAATTGCAGCATGCTTAAAATAATTTATGTTATAGGAAGCACCCTAAAGATTTTGTCAATCACACTGAAAATAATACGTTAAAGTATGACAACTTCTTGAAGTGTAGAATAGAAATATTATTTAATCAAATTTTCACATTGGAAAGCTATTTGCTAGTCAAGGCATGTATGTGGGTTTTGAATGAACATTGAATCAGTTAATTTTCACAGATGTTACCCATTAATGCTCAGTTTTGTCGCCACTTTAAATTGTACTATTTTTACCTTTTGTTGTTCTGGGAAGAAGAATGTCTTAATTTGCGAGACAAATTAAGAATGTAAAAATAATTACCTGGCTGATATCGTAATTATACATACATTCACAGCTAAATCACAATGCCTGTACTGTAGCGCAAGGTAAATGGAATTAACAATAAAAACAAAGAATTATTCAATATGGTGACTGAAACCGAGCCTTAGCATTACTGGTAATCTGTATTATCGGAATGTAATCTATAATTAAATAATTTTGGTACATGGA
This sequence comes from Medauroidea extradentata, assembly GCA_003012365.1. Lineage (NCBI taxonomy): Eukaryota > Metazoa > Arthropoda > Insecta > Phasmatodea > Phasmatidae > Medauroidea > Medauroidea extradentata. The sequence continues at coordinate 35,254 of PNEQ01073700.1, forward strand.
CAGTGGGTACCTAGTACTTAACACGCTGATTTTAAGTATGGAAGACACCCGTGATTTCATACCAGCCCAGGATTCAATGACTCGACTTAAAAAGTTGTGGATAAAAATATTTCTTGAGTATATTGTTTCTCTACTGTATGCATATGCACGCAGCAATTGGCAACCCTGGCATTGTTTTTGTTGGTGAAACTGACAATTTTTTTTCTCGTGCTATTATTTTGAAGAATCATTATATGAGCATAGCAAACAAGAAAGTTCACTTATTAAGCTTTGTTTTGGGCAATACGTATTTTTTTTATTTGGTCTTGTTAACTTCAAAACAGGTTGCTTAGAAACTGAATCCTATATTTCTGAAAATGGCACTGTTTTGAAATATTAAAAGGTGAAATTAAATCTAGGAATACATAAGTAACATTATCTCCCTTGTTGCCGTGGTGGATAAATAATGTTTGTAATTTAATCCAAAAAAAGGTATAGGTAGTTTATGTAAAAATAATTTTTTTTATCGTAATATTTTTTTTTTTTTTTTTGTTTAGCTGAACAGGATGTGGTAGATAAATAAGCGCCGAGTTCTACAATTGAGATCTACACTTTTGGAAGGTCAATATAGAAAAGATGCAAAACAGCAATCCTTGATAATTATATTTGTCAACTTTATGAGGAAACATTTACCCAGAATGATGCATTTGTTATTGTGATCTCTTGTGCCGTAATTAATTATTAGAGATTTCAGCAGCAGAGATTGTTCTACAGTAATACGTTACTTAGAAAAAAATTTTGCTCAGACAGTTGGAAGAAACTATTATTCTGGGATCGCTGTTTTTTTTTTGTAAGTTGGATTTGAGAAACCTACAATTCTAAACTGATGCTTTTAGCGCTAAATTATGTACCATGCACTCTTAAAGAAAGTTTTTCATATGTTTTCTTACATAAGTAGCTGTTTTTGTTTTATTTCTTTGTGTTTAAGAATTTATTATATTAAATAGATGTAAGGAAGGTTTATGTATCAATAATAAACATTTAGGGCCTAATTAATCTTTTCCAATTTTTTTAACAAGAAATTTCCTCGAGTATGGAGAGATATGACGTCGAGTGGGAGACCAGAACACTCCATTGATGATAAAATCAGAACTCATAAATCGATGGGGCTTTTTTGTTGGGTAGGTATTTCTTTAGTGGAAGTATGTTTTTAAATGCTAGTCAGTAGTATGCTTTGTTTTTGAGTAAATAATTAAATATGCTATTTTGAATAGTGCGGGTTTATAACAACACAATAATACCCAGAATTCTATAAGAATGAAATTTTGAAGAAACTAGTATCTTTATTTAAAAATAAGATTACTATCCAAAAACATTATGTGCAGAGATTTTATGTATGTTGAAATTATTTTCGAATTAACATGTATTTTTGGAATTTGGTTAATGGAGTTCAGGATATTATTAAATAGGTAATTACTAAAATAAAATACAATTTTCATTTGAAAACAAAGTACGCTACTAGTTATATATAAACTGACGACCACTAATAAAATGTATCCTCGGAAAAGAAGTCACATTAAGTTATGAGTCGTTCAGATTTTAATATCAATTAAGAAGTCCAGCTATTTGCTTGGCATTTTGATCTTTTCATTCCCATAACATATTGAATCCCGGGCGTTCTCCCTACTTTATTCTCAGTTTGCTGTGGGTAGATAATGAAAATACAGTCATAAATGCAGTAGTATGTGCAGCGGTGTAAGAAATATAACTTCCTATAGTAAAAGCTCTTTATAATTCTAGTATTGCGAGATATAGTCCTAGGCACAGGCAATACGCTTACCAAAGCTAAAGTACTTAAAATGCCTTAAGTATTATAACAGATTTTTACTGTATTGTTATTTTACAATATTAATTGTCAAGTAGAAAGCAGAGCTTTCTTTGTCATGTGATTGTACCCATTTCTTCATTTATAGAGAATTTATGTTACTGGTAAGCTTGTTCCATGTACTAATTATGTACTATGCATAAACAAATAATTTAAGGTGCCAGTGTAAGGAATTATATAGCTAAGTAGTAAATTAACATGCATGAAGCTGGGGTTCTTCTTCCCTTCCTTCTTAGTTTGGGAATTTAAGTTTTCCTCTTCAGTGTTTAGCAGAAATCTGATGGTGTTGTTCCACTTTGCCTGTTCCTCGTAAGTGTTCGGTTATTTTCCGTGAGGAGTATATCAATGTGTGCGTGTGAAAATCTCAAACACTGTGAGTCTAGAGATTTTTTTAAAATAATTGTTTTAAGTAATAGTGACTTAGTTACAAATTTCTTCGGAGTCATGTTTTCATAATTTTCTAATATTTTACTGTAAAGTATGTGAGGTCTGCTGTTGACCATCTTGCCATCCTTAGCTGTTTAGCGCACTACACAATCGTCTAGGTAGCCTACATGGTTGCAGCTGTCCTCGGTACAAATATTACAAGACACAGCAGGATAACTGGTAACAAGTCTAGGCCTGCACTGTGTGAATCATTTTGTGTAGAGCCCCGTTTTAGTTCCGTATGACCCACTCTGTGTATTGCAGTTTTCTCAAAAATACATGTTTGGCAGGCTGTAGGCATTTGAAATAATTTTATATTTCTCGCTTGTATGGAATATTAAATAAATAGTTTACATTATTTGAGAGCTTATTGTATTGTATTTTAAAGGAGGTATAACTTTTCTAGTACCAGTGATTGTAGTGTATTGGGAATATGATCATTTGTGTAAATAAATTCAGTAAATTTAGGTTTAAATTTTTTGTTCAACTGGTTTGACGTTAGCTCTAAGTACCTGTTATAAAATTGTCGGCAGTGGAGTACTAATTATGTTACATACTCTGCTGTATTTGAAGTCAGCATCAAATATTATGTTCGGATCACCCATCGTCTGTGCCCTCAAGAACCTTATTGTATCAGCGTTATTAGTTGATTCTCTTTTAGGAGTAGAGCCTTGGATCGGGAAATTTAGCTAGTGCCTTTTATAAACTTTTTTCAACGGCAGCTTGAGATTCAGTCAAGCATGTATTAAGGATATAAAGTTTAATGCAAGAGCATTACATTTTTAGACAATAACATCCACACTGTTATGACCTTTTTGTAAAAATATGCCATATATTAACTATTGAAGCAAACCAACATTTGGTGAAAATTTTTACCAGTTGCACGTATACTTAGCATTAATATTTTGGAAGATTGTTAGGTTTGAATTTGGCAGAGGTAATTATATGATCACAATATCAAAATTTTAGTGGACTTTTATCACACTATTACAAGCTTGTGTGTGCTCAATGCCAGTTTTATGAAATTAGGTTATGTTGTTAGTTGCCAAACGTAGCACGTTCAGCAATAATAGAATTTGCGTTATTATGTTGTATATCAACTGAAGCACCATTTTAAGTAAAATATTCTGTCTGTAAGTATGCACTGCACATGTTCATTCAAATCGTTTCTCAGCAACTCAAATGGTATGAAATTTTTTTTTTAATTTCACAGTTAACCAATTGCATAAGTAAAAAAAAATACATATCTGAACACATTATCATGTTTTTGTATCACTGTTGTTTAGTTTTAAACATTTATTACCACAAAAAAAAATTGTTTTGAAGTGGAGTTGACAGTCAAATTTAACAATTTATTTGTTCAATTGGATAAGTGCTGTAAATTGAATACAAGTTTTGTTGTGTCATTTGATACTAATATTGTAGCATTACATATTTAGGTAATTTTTAATATTCAACTTGGCCTGTACAAGTAGTGCTTGTTTGAAGTATTGTTTCATGAAGTAGGTAGAGGTTTATGGATTTGTTGGCGACAAATAATTCTGGAAAAATTGACATTACTTCATTAAGTACTATTTATTTTCCAAACAAGCCTTTGGCTGTGTATTCCACCCTAGATGATTACTTTCTTAGGTTATCTTAATTCTGACATTATTACACTAATTTTTACCAGGCTGTACTATGTATACAGTGGAAGGTACAGTAATTAGCTAAGTCCTTATTGAAATGTTTTAAAATAAATCTTGCCAAACCTTGATTAAGGATTAAAATTAATTAAAATAAGCACAAGTAGTGAATCTGGCTGTTTAGTTTTCATTCCATGTTTAATTTCTTAAATTCTCTTATAATTTTCTAGTATCTATTTTAATGTGTTTGAAGCTAAATTACTCTGTCTTAAATGATACGCTGTCAACATTTTTGCATTTATTTTCCGACCTCTTGGGTGCAGTTGTTGGTTACCATTCCTGTATAACTTTTGTCTAATGCTTGTTGATTTTTATTATTTATAATGCAGTAACACTGAAAATTAGTTTTAGCACGTTTAATTTGTAGTTTTAAACACAAACTTGAAATGTGATGGTATTTCTTCTCCCATGTGTATTTGAGCATGTATTTATTTAATTTGTTTTTACGAAACTTAATAGGTTGCTCAAACGTGGTATGACAGAATTGAAAAGAGAGCTTTAACCCACATTCTTTGTCTGTGTGCATGGAAAGAAATATATGTACTAGAATAGGTTGACTGAAAAAGTTTGTCTTCCTAACAAGATGTATGTTATTTGAAATGTAATTCAGTATTTGTCCAAGGTTCAGTTGTTTTTTGTGGCATTTGACTTGTAATTAAGCTCGAGACTAATGTGAAAAATTTCCCAGTTGTCACATGTTACTGCCATGGGCGTACCTAGGAGTAATTTACGGAGGAGGGTTTCGAACTCTCATCTTGCGTAAATGTTCAATGTCTTCTGTGTTTGACATCTCTAAATGTTATATTAACATATTTTACTAAAATTTCGTTTGTTTTTGTATAATATTCTACCTTCTGTAATGTAAAATAAAATACATAGATAAGGAAACTGACATTTCGGAGGTGGTTTGAACCCCCTAAACCACTCCCTAGGTACGTTCATGGTTACTGCTCATGTGATCTTTGAATGATTTTTGCAATGGGGTTGCTTTATAAACTGAAATGTTTTGCTGGTGTATGTTCGTGAGTCACAGAGAATCCATTGTTACATAATGGGGCTAATCATGAGAAAATTAGGAACAAGAAATTCATTAAACACACCAAAGGGACCCAGAATTATCTCTTAGTCTACGAACATTTAATTAGTTCCGAAATAGGAATATAGTTTATATATGATGGAAATCTTTTCCATTTTGGTTTAAATATTGTGTTTATGTACTTTTGGGAGAATTTATGTGATTTTATAAGTGATGTCAGTTTTTTACTATACGAGGTCATGCAATCTCGTGGCTTGCGATTAACCAAATTATCACTTTTATTGGTTTTGTCGTCGTAGAAAAAATAATTTTGCTCTCTTCATGTGCTTATTTTCTATCAGCCGTTGTGCCATCGAGCGGTGCGCATGTTTGTCCATGACAGCAAAATGAGCTGTGTAGACCACAACCAGGACTTTTTTTTTAAAAACTGGTATACTTCACGTTTGAGAAATTATCAGCACTGAATCTAGTCTCTTTGTGTGCATGGCTTTGGCCATTACTGATTTCCAGGTATATGCGGACAAATGTTTATACACTTAATTCGGTAATGTCAACCATGTAAAAAGTTGTATCTAATGAGAATATTGGCCGAAAACAACTTAGTCTTATGATTTACTATTATTTATTACTACAAATTTGCCACATTTATAAAATTGAAAATTTAATTATTGGAAAAGTAATGAGTAACGCATTTCACGCACAACGTAGTATCTAGATGATTGTAAAGGCTGTTTCGTAAGACAGACACCTGAAAACTGTCTAAATCCCTACGTGAAGTACTCACCTGGAAACTTGCTTACTGTTCCATGTTTTCTACGCGGCAGTAGTGAAGGAACTCGAGTAGAATTGGGTTTTGTTTGGCGGTACTGACAACTTATTGTCTGGTTTAGAACGTGTGCAAGATACTCACATGTGTTTACCAACAATTAAATATCCGCAAGCGTGAAATCAGCGTGATAACACAATTCTTTACCGATTCAACCACGACAAATACGTTTAATGTAAGAGTTGGGCTTACGTCTCGTCGACAAATAAAGACGGTGAGAAGCAAATTGCAGGAACTCGTCGAAGAATCTGCCCGTGTTGCGCCAGATCTGTTCCGGGAAAGTAGAGCAAGCAGGAAATAAGGATATATGAAGCAAGGATGAACGTATGCTGCCAATTTGGAAATTATCCTGTGTGAGTGGTGGATATGCACCTGTACTTCCACCGGTGAATTTTTGGAACACAATCTCCCCAGCAACGTTTGAAACGACTTGAAAATTGTGGAATGTGAAGTCAAAGAAAGCTAATTTACCTTTTTTTGTATGGACAATTGTTTGTATTTTCGTATCTGCGATTACTGCAGAGAAAAGTTATTTCCCTTGTAAATTTCGATTTGTAAACGGCACATTTGATACCAAAGAATTCACTTTTCTATAGCGGTATAATGTTAAATAACAGTAGATTCGTCCCATTTCATTCGTAACGGAAATTAAAAAAGAACACTGTTGTCCTGATGTTGTAATGGCCTCAACCGGTGTGCATCGGAGTTTGTTACAACCACTGTTGGATCCATCTGTGAATTTCCGAAAACGCGTGTACATTGTGACGTGCGTTAGTTTGTTTAAGAGCGCGTACTGAGGCGACCGCGTCGTCAGTTACGTAAGCAGCCTGTGTGGCGTAAGTGCGCCAGACTTTGTACTGGAAACTGCGTAGTTATCGGCTGTGTCGGAGACTCACGGCCAGGCCAGGCCGCGATAAGGTTTTATGAATGGACTGCCTCGGCGTGTTACGTAGCGTGGCGCGCTAACAGGGCCCTCCTTGGTTCCCACGCCTATCCGCTGTGCTGTCTGTCAGCACTGCACTTCTTCACTCATCTATCACGATACTTTAAGGGGGTTTGATCCCTGTCACATCGGTTTTGCGGTTTTTCTTATAAATCAGGGAATAGACACGTTGTTTTACTTTTTTCACGCTGACAAGTAATAGTTTATCGTTTCATTCTCTTTTTAGTATCCTTAATGGCATTGTTTCAGTTAATGTTGCGGCCTCTGTAGTCGCTCCCATAAATAACGGAATTTTTCCTTTTTAGCTGTTTCCCGTTGCAAAGTAATGAGTATATTATGGTTCCAGCAATTACAGAAAATCGATTAAGTTTGTATCTATGTCTTGTGACAAATATTTTGATACATCGACTGGAATAGACGTTATCGAGAAGAAACAGATAAATTCAAGGTGGTAGGGATCAATACCCCTTAAGGCGGCCGCCTACCTAACACTTCAAATGCGTTGCCGTGTGTTTATAAACAGTTTTTTTTCTACGAAAATATTCACGTATGCCCATTGTGCCAACGTACGAAAAAAAAACTTCATTAATTTATACATTGTTGGAACCTCATTGTCAAGACGCCACGCTCATTAAAAACACTGTTACTAAGCCCTCCAATATGGCTAAAAACTGCTTTTTCAGACTGCCGTACTTCAAAATGTACTAACCGGATGTGTGTGAAACTCAGGTTGCGACCTACACTGAATTTAGTTGCAGACTTTCCACCAATAAAATTATATATGGTCACCGCTTAATGTCCCATTGTAAACACCGTTCAGCGGAAGCTTGCATGCTAGTTCAGAGCTTGGCTCGTTGAGGCGACGCGGCTTTGATGCGCGCTTCAAGGTCGACCTTACTGCTCCGTCGCTTTTGAGCCTCTCACGCGCATAGGCGACACCCTTAAGACAATTTGCACGGCGTTATGCATCACTAGACTATTATCCAATTATATCGAATGTATAAAATCAGTTCTGGAAAAACTAAATTAATATATTTTCTTTTGTCTACAAGATGTCGATGCACCAGCGATGCAAAGACGACCAGGCAAGGTCATAGAGCCAGATAATATTGTGGAGAAGGGGGCTGTCAGTCTATAACAGCAAAGAGCTCACTGTTTCCTAAAATCACATCCGTTTTACCAACTCACAAAAATTGCTGAAATTTTTTATTGCTTACGTATGCTAATTGACGTACGTTAACACAAAGGTTTTTCGTAACGTATAGGTATAAACCCATATAACCATTATATGGCTTCCCACGATCTTTTACAAGTTTTTACCCAGTTGTAAGGAACATTTTGTGGAATTATGATTTGAAAAGGTGTTTTAGTACAATCGTAAAAGAATTAGATAGAGATATACTAAAAATGTAAAGTTCATAATTTCAAATTATTTATAATGACAACGATAAATTTTGGCTATACATATGCAATAAAATAATTTTGACAGTAAATATACCGCATGTGTGCACCGATAGCTGGGCGAATAAGGACGCGTCTTCAGTATCAATAGCTTCGAATCTTACATTTGACGTAGGAATTTTTACCGTATCTAAAATGAAACGTATAGAAGACTTCAACGTACACTGAATATTCGGCATCGCCTTTATTAACAACCAACAGCATGCGACACTAGTAGCAAACTGCCGTCATGTTCAGGTTGACCAATACGCAAGACAAACATTTAGCTACAAGTCTGTAATGTTACATGTTTGGAGTTTATACCTTTCGTATTTGGGAGAAAGAGCCCGGCTCAATGCATGAAAGTGACATCTCTTCACTTCGTTGCTTTGTTGTCTGGAGAACGTGGTTTACACTGTCTACGTGCGTTGTGAACACTCGTCATAGTTACTCTATGCGCGATGGAATTTGTTGACGGAATGGCAATAGTCACGCGTGTGGTGCCGGGTTTCCTATACAGCCGTGTGTAATCAGCGAAAGACAAGCACAGGCTACGGACATTCCTTTTCAGTGGCGAACTTTAGCAATGACTATAGAAGAATGTGTATACAGTATGCCCTGGACTAAATTGGAGATGAAAATATGAGTGGCAAAGTATACATTTTACTGTATCCCCCCCCCCCCCCCTTGCGCACCTCGTCCAGGTATTGTTTTATGTATGTTCGTTCGTCTGGACTGCTCGGGATTTTAATGCTTTTCGAGTGCTATAAATTCATAATTTTATATTTTTATTAAATATTGTTAGTTTTGTTGACGATACTTGAGTATAGTTTCCTCTTACAAAACATTTCTAGCTTTCATAGTTTTCTCGTAACTGTGAGTACAAGTCATAATTTGCTTGTCACGCTGCCATGTAAATAGTGAAAACCATTAAGAGTTACTTAAATAAAATAATTCTCTGTGAACATGCATCACATGAGCAATTCTTTAGTTACTAAAGAAATCCACAACGTAATTTTGAATTTATGAAAAAAAAAACTTCAAAATAGTACAGAAAAAATTACACATTCAATTTTTTGTTAAAATGTATAAAAATGTTCAGATGTGCTTAAAATATTTATTACGTACCCCATGGAATGTTATTTTACTGTGAATTATTTAACGTACGTAAGTCAATTGGTGTTCACCATTTGCATGGCAGCAGAACATGCAAATTTTTACTATGACGCACCTTTATTATGTAAGCTTAAATTGTTTTCTAAGAGAGAACTACGCCCTCAAGTATCGTCTACAAAACTAACACTATTTCACATAAATATAAAATTACTATTTTATCGCACTTGAACGTCGTTAAAATACTGCTATAATATACACTAGCAGTAAGAAATGTGTAGGTCACAAGAGGGGACTCACTTCGTGCTGTGTTTCTACATTGAGCAAGCACAATGTCATCACACATGCTGCCACTGATGTTTGCGTCACCAATTTAGAGCAGGACTCGCGTGTTGTGCGTGGTGAGTATTTACAAACACTGTACGCGTCTATTGCTGTCGTAATGTGTGGTGTGTTATGAAACTATTTCGATAATTTGCTGTTATAGGTAAAAACTGACATATTACTGAGCAGTTACGTTCGGTGCAGTGTGTGCTTTGCAATTTATAAATTAATTTGACAAACAATAACTAATATTTTATTTGTAGTATTATGTTATAGGCGATTCGGATTAAAGTGGGCACTCAAAAAAGCCCGGCTAAATTCTATTTTAAGCCAATTCGTATCTCTCCGCACGTAACGGCTAACGACCACTTGATGTTTGCGTATTTAATATGATAAATTGTGAAGTCACTAGGAATCTATACGGTTTGATTTAAAAAATTTATTGCTTGTATAAAATACATACAGTAATGTCAATTTCGGTTGCTTTTGTTTCAATATGGTTGTATTCAATAGGAACATAGACGGAACTGTATAGCGCACTTTCGCTGCCAACCATACTAGCAGTAAAGGTGGGTTCATAATAATGATAACATAAAAGTCGTTCGCACAAGAACTAATCTCTATGTATTATTACCACGGCCGTAGAAGAACAGGTCTGGACACTCTCCTAGAAACTTGACCCCCTTGTTTGGCTGTAGTTCGCGACAATGCTGTAGGTTTTTGGCGCTGATGTTACGGCGGTCGGCTCAAACTCCGCCCACTCCCTCCCCACTAAGATAAACAATTTATCAAAACGTATTTTTATCAATTTATAAAATACTTCCTTCGCTCACAAACGTTTTATGTGCTTGCCCACACTAAAATCAACACACACACTGCGTAGGTCGTTTTATTATCAGCTAGGCATTTGGCCTGCGATATTTATGACGACAATTACTAAACACCTAAATAAATGTGTACAGTTCGTGCCACGTCACATTCGGAAAACAAACCTGCCACTAATAAACCACGGACACAAAACTTAAAATACGTTTCCACTTACGCTCAAGCAACACAGAATTTGCACAAAATGAATCGGTATTGTAAAATTCGACTTACCAAATTATCCCATCATAAAGCGTCGGTAATGTAATGAAAAGGGCAGCTTACACGAATGCAATTACTTGAGAAAACTCCGTCCGCTTATAAAACTTAGCGCAGAGCAGTCGATCTCTTATTAAGAAAGGTTTGAATTGTACATTGTGGCACATTCCCTGACATTAAAAAAAAAAAGAAGTGCACAGTAACTTTGTAAAAGTTTACTCAGTGCTACAGCACGAGAGCACAGCCCTCCGCGCCGCCATTGGGTGACCATATATAATTTTGTTGGTGGAAAATCTGCAACTAAGTTCAGTGCAGGTGGTAATCTGAGTTTCACATACATCCGGCTAGTACATTTTGAAGTACGGCAGTCTGAAAAGACCGTGTTTAGCCATGTTGGAGGGCTTAGAAACAATGTTTTTAAATAAGCGTGACGTCTTATCAATGACTGAGGATCCGACCTTGTCTGAAGTTCGTTTTCTATTTGTACTTTGGCACAATGGACACACGTAGAATATTGTCGTGGAAAAAAAAACCTGTTAACGAACACACTGCAGCGGGTTTGAAGCGTGGGGCAGACGGCCGCCTTAAGGGTGTTCAAGTGCAATAAATCCATAATTTTATATTTGTGTGAAATCAATGTTAGTTTTGTGAAAGATACTTGTAATTGCAGTTTCCTCTTACGAATTAGTTTTAGCTGGCGTAGTTCTCTCATAGAGGTGCGTCAAAGCCAAAATTTACATGTTCTGCTGCCTTGCAAATAGTGAAAACCAGTTAACTTACGTTCGTGAAATAATTCACTATGAAATGACGTACTATGAGCTACGCAATAAAATATTTTAAATAATCCCGCGAACAGTTTTTGTATTTATAATTGCCGTATTTTAAACTTTATTTCCGTAATTTTGCGATTTTTTTAAAATTCAAAATATTAAGTTATGGGTTTTTTTAATGTTTCATTGCATATCTCAAGGTGCTGTAAGTTCACAGTGAATTTTTTGGTTTATGTAGGTCAGTTGGTTTTCACTATTTGAATGTCAGCAGAACATTGTAAATTTAAGTATTGCCACGTGGCTTTAGAAAGAGAAATTATTTATTTTATTTCTGGTCATAGCTTGTAGAAAGGCCTTTGGACGTGATTGGCTATAGAGGCGCACAGGCAAGGCAAGTGGAACAAGCACGGCGTCATCCGCTAGTTGCGTGCTGAGGTATGTGGTCATGTTTACACTCGTGGCCTCGGCGCGGCGCGGTGATGTTATCGCCTTGTTACTGCGTGTAGTCTCCTCTTACTCGACCAGGTTTCGCTCCGATAGTGGCGCCCTACCGCCCGATAAGCTGTGCCGCGCAGTTGCCAAGTCTACCTACCTCTTCCAGGAATCTCTCGCCCGTTGTATATTCCCTTTGTTCCCGCCTGGAGCGGCCCAGTGTGGGCGACGTGGGAGCAAACAAGTCGCCTAACGGTTTCGGCTGCCCCTTCCCTCACCTAGTGTAGACATGAATCTACTCCATACAACAAAGTAGTTCTTGCAAGGATTCACAAGTTTGGCTCAATTTCTCCCGACATTAACATTTACTTAGACATATTTTACCATAGATTCGCGACCTCTTGTATTTCTTAGGATTAGATATATGTAGCTAGTGTTTCATACGGTAAAGTTTTGGTATTTTGAAACATTTTTGTAGGTTACAATTACAACCAATAACTAGCCACCTGAAAAATTCCCGTTTTTTTTATATAGCTCGGGACAATAACATTCGCGTCAATTTTTCAATCGGCTGTTGCCTTACTAGACTCCTCCTCCGGAAGAGCGCTAAGCCAATAATCGAAGCAGCCTAATGCGGGACCAATAGTGTGGGCTCTGAGTCAGCTTCCATGAAATGAGCGGCTGTAGTCTTCTTGAGTACTCAGCGTACAGGTCTGCGGATCCGCGAGTTTTCCCCTCTAGTATTACAATTACAGATTTCGTTGTCGCGTCGCTATATGTAGTCATATTTGTTCATTACGCAGGGAAGATAATTGCGTTCTTTTTTAACTGAAGACTTACTGAGTTTTTTGTTGTGTTATGCAAGACTTGAAGACATAACTTCGTATTCGATTTGCAACCCTGTTTTATACGAGGATGTCCAACTTCTGTGAGAGCATAGCCAAGCACCTAGTGCCGCCTGAAATCGTGTAGGAGTATAATCGTTTATACAATGACTACTGTAGCAGTAGGTATCGGAGAGGAAGCCCAAGCATTGCGGTTTTAAGGGGAGGAAGGGCACCGGGCTGAAGCCTTTCCCCCCTCCAAAAGTCGTGTTCAACATTATGTAGCCAAATTATGTCCATGCGCCGCAAGGAAACTGGAGTTTTGTTCTATGATGATCCAAGTGCATGTAATGTGTCCTAGTACGTACGTTGTTTCTAATGTCCTGAATCAGTAAATAACCACACTTAAGAGATGGCTGGTATTTTTTACAATCCATAAAGTCATGTAAGGCCCCCTCCCCCCCCAAAAAAATACGTTCCTAAATCCGCCACTGAGCCAAACCAATGTTGTACAGACCGCCTTAGCCAACCAGAAGCCTCGTATGCTACGTAATTGTTCGCGTTTACACATGGCCGGCCGCATCTGTTGAAAGGTTTTTTGTGTGTTTTTTCTTCCTTACTGATTATATCACATAAAACACGCGTTATGAAGCGAGTTTTCTGAAAGTATGTCTGAACTTTTAATAAAGACCTCATAAGTGCAGCTTGTTGTAACAACCAACTATGTTCCCGACTTCTAACAGGTAACCATGTGGCAACTCTTAAGCGCAGTGTGCAGTTTGTTTTTTCTGTTTTCCATTCAGCAGGCCTAGCAATGTTTCATTGCAGTTTGGCCGTCCCACTGCTATTTGTTTGGCAGCACGCTTCTTCTATGGCTTCACGTAACTGGCATCTCGTTCTCTCAGTAATTTGAAGTCGGGCGGATGAGAATGTTACATCTAGCATCTGACGAGCAGATAACGGTCAATTGTGGTATGTTAGCCTTGTTGCAAGGTCCGATTCTCGTCGTCCTTCGCAGAAAATTAAGTGATCGGACGTGGTTATGTTGTTTGTTTTGTGGTTTGATAAATGGTGCGTTTTAATTATTTTTTTAATATCTGTAGATTTTTTAAAAGTAGAAATGAAATATCGTAATCTTGCTTCTCTGCCACGTTTTTGGCTTCTGTTGAGTTTGCTCATACAATCTGTAGACTTGGGAAAATGTTGAGCAACGTAGTGTGTTTTGTAAAACGCGTGTCCGGTGAATCGGTGATATTTTCGCATCAAATATCGCTATTGCCCTTAAAGGACAGTTCTATAAATTAGACTATTTTGTTTGCGAACCCATTCCACATGATTCCTGGAGGCGGAGTACATAATTAAAGTAGCTGCCAGCCCGAGCCGTCCGGTGGCATGCAGAGCTTCTGCTATCACAAGTTTATTCGAAAACTTAGCTACGTGAGTAATGTATGCTTAGGAATATCAAGGAACTCCTGTATATCCTTTTCAGACCCTCTAATAATCAGATGATTTTTTGTCGTGATAGGTTCTCTCCACTGAATGATTCATCGGAGTGAGTTTTCGGCGAGAAGACTGCACGCTAATTTATTGACGTGCACCTAGATGATAAGAGAAGATGTGATGCGCATACTGTATAGACCTTCGATCTCCTCACTTCTTTTAACTCGACTCGAACACGCAAAATAAGTGTACCCAACCTTAACTGGTCTGGTATCAAATCTGACGAACTAGCACATTCATGCCTTGATACGTATTGTAAGCGTGGGCTCCCTAGTCAACTGCACCTCTACGTACTTGCGTGTTTGATGAGACTAACTGCAGACGTTCAGTTGTTGGTATTTGAGTGTGCCTGGGGCGAGCCTTGTCAGGGGGTTAGTGACCACGAGAGTTGTAGCTGTGCCGCCTGACGTCCCAGCGCCGGGCAACCCGGGCGCATTCCTCGCGGTCCTGCCAGCCCCCTGCCTCCTCCTCTTCACATCATCTCACTCCTACCTGCCGTCTACCTGGCTCACCGCCGCCTCTTCACCACTGCGTACTGCCACCAACGTTCCTCTGCTCTTCTCGCGAAACTGGTTACCACACATGTTACCAAATAACAGCCTGACAACTAAAAATGTCATCCTGTTTACTGTGATATGAGCCCACTGATTCAGCTTGAGTGTTAGTGTATTTGAGTGCAAGGTTGATTGCTCAGGCCTGCTAACTGCGGTTCTCACCGCGTGTATGGATGTTTATACCGTATACAGGAGAAGGTCCACGAGTAAAAAAATCTCCTTGCTTCACTGAATAGCTGAGTACAACAGTGAAGTCTCTTCTGATAAATATAGGTTTTGTGACATACATACGGGGTGTCCAGAAACGGCCGTAAAATAAGCGCACCCGCTAATCTTGAGATAAATTGGAGAAGAGTACGTTGTAGGATGACTCTTCGATATATATTGTCACATAGTGCAGGTAAAATAAGTCCGCTCTTGCGCTACACAGATACCATGCGACTGTTCTGACCGCCGCCGCCGAATTCTCATATGCCATCAGATGGCCGTGCAGTCACGAGACCGGGAACCTGAGTTCCCATAACTCGTTGGGTGTATCGTAAAACAAGTGCACCCCGACTGACTAGTTGCAAATCATTGAACCGGCGGCGGGGCGCGTGTATATGTTTTGGCTGGGTTCTGGACCCGTATTTTAGACTGGACGGAAGTT